>JAZGTK010003607.1:3007-26874 GCA_036877625.1 Ambastaia sidthimunki
GGCTATGTCACGAACTACATTACCCACAACCCCAACAGGTGGCGGCCATTACGCTCATTAGAGACCAAATATAAACTCACCTGTACTGCTGATCTGGGCGAAGTCTCGTTTTGCCCCAGCTAACGTCTCTGAGCATTCTCTCCTGTGGTTTCTGGTTTGTGTTTTTGAACTGCCCTCTCGTTATTGATTGTTTGCTGCCTGCCTTTTGGACCCTGCTTTGTTATTGGATTACCCTTGTTGTTTGCCGCCTGCCCTGACCCCTTTGCTTGGAACTGTTAACGATTTGGATTACCTGTGTTGTCCTTGTTTGCTGTGTTTTGACCATTGCCTGTTTCACACTGTTTTTGTATAATAAAAGCTGCAAATAGGTCCTCCTGTGTTTGACCAATCGTTACAATGAGAATCAGAGTCAGGCCCTGTTCTCTCACCCTGGCTAAGGTGGGAGTTTATTTATAGAGCGCTTTTCACAATGGTACATTGTTGCAAAGCAGCTGTACAAATGACAGTGAAATCATCCAGGGATATTTACAGATTTGAACATGTAAAATGAAATATGCAAATAGATGAAGTATATGAAATATGCAAGTATATGAGAATTATAGAATTACTAGACAGTATTAATACAGTATTTTGTTAAATTATCTAAACTTAGGGAAACTAAATTTATTAAGCCAAAAGGGTGACAGTGACTGGTTAAAAGGCAATGCGTTACTAAAAACTTACATATAGATGTTAGTATGGGACTGACTTGGTGATAGTTTGGAGTAAGCATTAAAAGAATTAAGGGAATGAGACCACAATGATGGAATAAAACAGAATTAACAGGAAACTTTTAACTTTGGTGATAAAAGTGTAAGGTTCCTGATAGCAGCTCTAGCAACAATCTGCTGTTACAAGGTGGAATGTAGGCTGGTGATAGAGATAAAATTGCTAGAGAATAAATATGATTAATTTGATACCAGGCAGACGATCAATGAAAAACTACATAGGAGACCAATTCTTTAATCTTTTTTCCTTTTTGAAAGGACCCTGCTGAGGCTGTAGATGTTTTGTCATGTGGGATGATAACACCAGTGCGGGACAACTCCATGGAGGGCCTAGGTCTCTTGATGGTCCAGCAAGAGCTGGATCCATTTAGAGGCAGGCTGATCTAAAACTCCCCCGGGAGGAAGCCCCAACAGAATAACAGAGAATAATTAGCGTAGCTGCTGTTTATAATATTTCAAGCATAAAACAACTGTTCTATAGGTAGAAATAGAAATGCGAGGTGTTTTGATATATTAAGAAAATCCAAGACTGAGGAGGTGTGTTTTTAGTCTAGATTTAAACTGCAAGAGCATGTCTGGGAGTTATCAGGCAAGGGGGGGGGAAGCGTAGAGCAGCACATGAGAGAGGCGCATCCTCGTCCCGTAGCGAGAACAACATAGGACAATGGGAGTTTTTGCGCGAGGCGAAGAGATCTACAGCTGCCTGACCGTACCTTTGCCACAGCAGGCCCACTACCTGAGAGTGGAGGCATCAGTATCCAGAGACTGGGTTCCCCCTCGACAGAAGGTCTGCGCCCCTGTTCAGAATGCCTGGCACATGGGTGGCTCGTAATGACAGAAAGTGCCGCCTGATCAATACTAACAGCTTGTATGCCAGAGCATTCCTCCTTGACGGTTTATATGTGCTACAGCTGTGGTATTGTCGCAGCGGACCAGCACATGATGCCCCTGCAAAAAAATGTCTCAGAGCCTTCCACACAGTGAGGAGCTACAGGTAATTTATATGGGCTGACTTAAGAGTGTTTGGCAACACAGCATTCACTGTACGGCCCTCCTGAGTCGCTCCCCATCCTGTTATAGATGCATCTGTCGTAAGCACTTTAAACTGGGAAAAAGGAAAAAACTAAACTTTTTCCTTTTTCGGAACCAGGAAATAACGGGGATAAAACCCCTGATTGCATAGATGCGGGGGAACCACCTGTATCGCCCCCTTCTTCGGAAGGGAGGATATTTCGTCTTCTTCGGAAGGGAGGATAACTTGGATTTGAAACTTGGATTTGAAACCCCCTCTCCCTCTCACCCCCAGGATGGGTGGAGGGAGACTTGCTCTTTTAAGCTGGCGTAGAAAGTGTAGCCGCTGTTGCGCCTTCTTGGAGAGTGATGTAGTGTTGGTGGTCCAAGTGAGATCCTCTGTTATGTGCAGTCCCAGGAATTTAGTGCTTCTGACCCTCTCCACAGTCAAGCTGTCGATGGTCAGTGGGGGGTGGTCATGCAAACTGGACCGGATCAAGTGTGTTGCGGAGGCTGGATTTGATGTTGTGCATGACCAACCTCTCAAAGCACTTCACTGCCACTGTTGTTTGGTTACCAATATACTTCAAAATTTCTGATTTTGTGTTTTTCAAAAGCAAAAAAGTCATACAGATTTGGAATGACATGAGGATGATAAATGATGAAAGATTTTCATTTTTGGGTCAACTATTTCTTTGACAGTATAGTATACGTAAAGAGAGAAGCACCAGCTAACCATAGAGTATTACACTAGTTGGAGTAATCTATTGACTCTTAACTGTGACGGTGTAAAAAAACAGAAGATTCCATACATAGATGTACACTACAGTCTTTAAAGGTAATTGACAACTGGCTTTAACAAGAACAGAGAAATATATGTCCCAGGTTAAAAGTCCCAGATAAACGTATAATATGAGGATCAAAACAACTTTGTTGAATTGTAAAGAAAATTTTAATTAGATATAAAAGGGTGTCCTATAGTAACAGCAAAATATGTGCATTCTACCAAACTTTTTCAAATCACAGACAATACCAAAATCCTCCCCTGGATGGCAGGCATGGTTTGAATCAGACTAGTGAAAATGAAATGAGCCACTCACGTGTAAATGTTAGTAAACTCACAATGTCAGTAAATATCACAGTGATTGGTGCTTTCAAGTTGTGTATGGTAAAGTGGATAAAGTCTGTTTAGCATGAAATTTAAAGAATATACATTAAAAAGAAAGTGATAGAGCAATGCTATTCAGAATATGACCCTTGAAATCACCAAGTCAGATAGAAATAAACATTTTAGAAAAGGTTAGACAGTATGTAATATTTACCTATGCAGCACCAAATATTGCTTGCAGCTTACGAACTGTTTAGATTACTTGTACACTTAAAGAACATGTCCCCATACAATACGTGCTTTAAATAAAAATCACAGTGCTGAATAGTGCTTGGAGTGTTGCAGTATCAAGGCATTATAGAATAATTATGCAACAACAATTTCTATTAAAAACTTAGTTTAAACAAATGAAATATACAATATCAGAGGGGAATTTTGTTGAAACACTTGGCAACCCCAAAACCTACCTAATAGCAGACACTTTTCTGGCCACATGACTCTTTCAGTGAAATTGGCTGCTAGTCATGGAAAGCTCATAGGTTTGCTGCCAAGGAATTTCACCTGGCAACCGTTGATCTCTGGCTCACAGACAACTGCTGCAGCCAATACAAACAATTACAGTAAGAGTTGACACCAACTTAACCGAAAACAGCGACAAGAGAGTGTTACGGATTAGTACACAATCATTAAAGATTTAGGATATTCATCATTTTGAGAGTTTGTGGATCTGATCTCCAGTTAACCTCCAGCGTTTAAAACTCTTCACGACGTCACAAAAGTTTTATGGAGGAATATAACTAATACATTACCACAGGTAAGATGTAATAACAATATACATGTATTTATGAATAATAAAATAGCCGTGTTTAAGGTGTAAGTTGATGTTAGTAACTGATAGTTACATGGTAACAGCGCAATAACCTGTTACTGTATCGTTAACAAAACCACGACAATAAACCACGGAAATCACGACAATAAGCACAAATAGACGCATTTATAAGATAATATAAACACTGGATCAAATAAATCTTTAAAACAAAAAACACTTCAAGCAATCAGGGAAATACAATAAACTGCTGGTGACCAGGTGCTGTTGGTTTTGGATCAGGTTAACCAGTAGTTCAGTGATTCATTTTAACACCGCTTTCCAAAACTAATCTGGCCAGATGGGCTGTGGCTCATGTTGTCTTCTTATACTTCGTTTCTTTTGGACATTGTATTAACCCATGAGTGCTTCACAAACACTGTTTTAGACATCATAGATCCTCTTGGCACTCTTCAAACACATTGAGGTACATGTAAGTTTTAAGGTGTTTTAAGGCAGTAAAGTGATGTGTTTTATACTTAAATTTGTCATCTTCATTTGACAGCTGTAATCGATCTTCATCGCTGTTCAAGACAATCTGCTGTTTTTGAGGTGAGGTTAATAAGTCTCTGCATTCCCAACATGTTTTCTGTTATCCTGTGCAAGTTTCAGCAAGCAGACATGATTTCAGGTAGACACCTCGGAAAATGAGTCACCTGTGGGTCTGTTTTCAGCCAGGCACACACTGAGCCTGCTTTGAACGTACTATGACATGTTTGGTAAGTTTTGAAAAGATGAGACTTACTTGAGCATGGACTGGCATAATGTGGACAACATTAAATTGCCTAAATGGTTATACATTAAAAAAAGCTATGTAACTTGTGGTGTTTAGGCCTGTCTGAACAGAAAGTGACACTTGGCATTCCATTTCCAGGGCATTAGGTGGTCTCAGTACAGCTGACTGGATATACTGTGCAAATATTGCAGTCATTTTCATTCAGTAGATGGCTTAGTTCAAGCTTGACTGTATCCCATTTAATTCTTATTCAGTTTGTCAGTGCATCTAACAATGACTGTCAGACAATTGTTTAGAGGAATTGTTTAGATTAGGTTAGAGTCCTTGATAATCTTGTTGTGTTTTTATCTTCAGGATAATGAAGTAAAAATTGTAAGTGTCCTGAAATAGCTTTTGTGATGTCACTTTAGTCGTCAAAGCAACTAAAGGTTTTGTCTTGGATATGTCTTTAAGCATATTTCAGAGTCATTGAATGAGGTTTATTGGCTAATGAGTGTCAACTACATAGTTTTTGTTTATAAAGGTAATGTACAATTCTGCCTTATTCATGTTAAAAGAAAGCATTGTGCCAACCCCAAATTATATATATATATATTTTTTTTTATATTTGTTTTTATTTTTTTATATATGCTCCACAATAAACAACAACAGAAATAAGTCTAACATCTAACAGGTTTTATTTAGATTCACTTTACAAATTCAAATGAAAAGCGTAGGTCAGCCCAAAAATGAGACACATGGCCTGAAGCAGGTTCTCCAAATTGTCTATGACAACATTCCCTTCCAAGATGAGGATCTTCCCACAGAGGATGGATGGATGGATGTGAAAAGACAAAGGACGTTGTGCCACATCTTCATTTACTTTAAATAGGATTCCATCTGGCACATGGTGGTATGAATCCTCGTCAGCAGAAGCCTGGCGTGAAAATGAAAGGAGTATGAAACCAAATTTAGCCAAATTTACTTGTGTTTTAATGTCATATTACAATTAATTGAAAATTATACGGACATTTATGCAACAATTCAGTTACATTATTCCAGAGTACATTTAAGGTGCCAAAACAAAAAATACCAAAACTTACAAAGCATGCTTTGAAAAACTTTGGGTCATCGCCAATCCCATGTCATCCCATGTCAGCAAGGTCTGAGGTCTGTGACGCAGTGGTGGTAGAAACATCAAACAAAAATCATTGTTCTACATTTTGCTTAGCAGTCCCAAAGTAATTCTAACATGTTGACATAAGCTTTAATTTACAAACCTTGGTTTGTTGAAGATCACTTGAAATGATATGCCTTGAAACGGACATTGGACGCTTTGGTTGTATTTGAGGTGTCTGCTACGAAGGTGAGCAAAATAGTCAGTAGAAAATAGTATCAAAGAAGTATCCAGACATGGTTCCAAAAAACACAAAGCTTGAAATTCACTCAGATTGTTGTTGCTGAGCTACTGTATGGACACGAGATAAGTGTATTTTAAGGCTATTGAAAGACTTGAAAGTACATAAACACGGAAAAGGTTTGCTTCTTGCATAGCTCCAATGTTTAAGCCTGTAGTTAACGTTTTAACAAGTTTCCCCTTTTGTCACAAGCAAATACACAGTACTTACATTTGCACATTTTGATCAGTTTTGCCTGGATTTTCTTGGAACCTGCAAAGTATTACAAAATCCGCCTTAGACAATTTTATCAGCGGTTACTACAAGGTGAACTGTATACAAAACATATGATCTGTTAAGTTGTGCATAAACATGTACTTAACAGTTACAGTATTACAGTTATCAGCATGGTAACAGACTTGGTGTTAAGATATATTAAGTAACTAACTAGCTTGGCTAACACCACGTGAAAGACGTGGTTGCATTTCTTCAATATCTAACTTCGGTTACTGTCCGTCATGTGCATGAAAAAGCTGCTTTTTTAATGTAAGCTATAGTTTACTATATTATAGTCATCAAGCACGATGCGTCATTCAGATTCGCCATTCGTTACTAGATAAAATCAAGCCCGAGTCGGCGCAACCGAAATCGAAAGCGTTTGGAACTGACAAATGCATCATTAAATCCATATGAAACTACATTTCATTTGTTATTAGTGGTTGCTTTAAGAGCCAGAAGTATGTCATTAAACTCACCAACAACGTTGAAGTAGAATGTGCCCCAACTCCTCAAGTTCATGCTTCGCGGTTTGCATGGGTTCCTCGTGGTGGGGCGTCTGTCTACATGGCTCGTTTTCGAATCGTTGCCATTGACAACTGACTAAAATAAGCTTGGTTAGGTTAATCTAATTTTAAAAATTAGTAGAACTACAAAACAAACGCAAATCGTTCACTTCACTCAAAAAGGTTAGTAATAAAGCAAAACCGTTAGGGTTTATGTTTATTGTACTTAATGATTTTGAATTAAAACAACTTTAGGGATTACAGTGCAGTGAGGAAATATAAAGACTGGCAATTCTAAAGTAATACAATGACAATACAATACATAGTATTGTAAAAAAAGGAATGACAACAAGTATTTTGTTTAAAATTTCTTCAAACAAACACACAGCATGAACAGGGTAATCTGCTTCATGAACAAGTGACTCTTATTTCTATCCTTTAAATAAATTGACAGAAAGACTCACAAAAACTCACAAGCAGAGTCTATTCACTAAGTGGAGTTCTAAGTGAAAATCTAGGCTGTACTTGAAACTCTCAAAGCTATGTAAATACAGCAGTGACATTGGGTCACTTTACACAACCAGTCAGTCCAGCTCATCCTCATTTTTGTTAGGCCTTTTGTGTGCTGTAGTTTCTCTACTTCATGTAGTTTGTCTCATTCACATTGTTAATAATGTATTTACTTACCACAACAGAGTTTTTAGTTCTGTGGTTGAACAGAAAATGATAACACTGAATTATTCTGTTTATTTTAAGAATTGTATACCTTTCTAAATTGTTGGTGTTATCATGGTTCCTGATTAGGGAAAACCTAAAATTCCACTTTGATGTTTGTCTTTTTTCTTTTGAAAAACTACATTTTGAAATTTTCCCATAATCATTGTGTGCTGGTTAACTAACACTAGTACTATAAATCCTATTCTGGTTCTAACTTGGCTGAAAGCCACTCTCACAAGTAGCTATTATTTGAATATGGGCAGGACTGCCAGGGAGTTGTCAAATCAAAAGATGTGTAACAGTCAATACATGCCCATCCTGTGTATGTACTTTTTAGTCTACCTTCAGCAGTGCTGCATTTTTTTCTATAATGTATACAGTGTGCAAGAGTAGCAAAACCAGTCTGACAAACCAGTGAGTAGGAACCATAAAATTGGTTACCACCTTAATTTTGGTCCCTCGTATTTTCACTTGTTTTTTTATGCTGACTTGATAGTAATATGTGTATATTTTTGGAATTATCACATAACATCTTTCCCTTTTAGATTTTTAATCTGTTTGCCATTGGCCAGGATTACACTGCAGGTCTGTAGAGTAAATACAATGAGCAGCATCATTGTGGCCTACTGGTTAGTGAGTCGGGCTTGTAATTAATAGGTGCTGGTCCGATTCCAGTGCCGGCAGGTAGCAACTGAAGTGCCCTCGAGCAAGGCACCCGCTCCCCGGGGGCTGAACTGATAGCTGCCCACTGCTCCGGGTGTTTATGATATGCAGTGTGTGTTCACTCCTCATGAGTGATGGGTTAAATGCAGGTCACATTTCGGGTATGGGTTACCATATCTGACAAAAAACATGTGACTTTTACTGTCACTTTCATCTCTTGCCTAGAAGGAAGGTAGGCAGCATCATAAATAAATGTTTAACCATATGTAACCATCACATTGTTTAAAAAATATTACTATCCTTAGTGATATGCAAAATTAAATTTTTTATAATTGGTTAGCTGTACGTAGTTGTCCTGTATTTACAATATTTGTAAATTTAACTTATACAGATACTGTGCATAAGAATATAACTTGAAGCATTATCCTCTTCCACACAGTAATTCTTGTAAATTGCTGATTAATTATCAGAATTACTTTTACGGTAAATTAACAAATGTGCTGTCATTAACCGAAACTGACCTTTAAATGCCTGCACCTCTGTAGCTGCCACCTGTGGCCACCAGTGTTACATATACATGGGAATATGTTTTAAGACAATGTTTTGAACAACTTATGATAAAATGTGCCATCTTTGTCAAAATGTTGTGATTTGCCCAAAGCAGACATATATGTCAGCCTGTTCTTTGCTTATACTGGTAACCCTGTTTTTTGTTCACACATAGCAACATACCAGTAATTTACTGGTAATTTACTTCTACCATTAAATTGCCAGAACTGATTTACTATTATTTTTGATTTCACATGTTTACACATGATCTCTTATTAGTAAATACCAGAAAAGACTAGAAAGACAAGCAAGATATGGGAATATTTTAAATTGATAGAAAATGGAAAAGTTACTTTTAACTGCATGTAGGGTATGTGAGTATGTGATATTTTTCAAAAGCCAATTTTGTGTTATTCATTGATTGTTACTTTTGTTAAAAGCATACTGCACACCTGTTAATTGTTTTTTTGTGTTGCTTACAAATTTTGGCTAACACTTGATGAATTCTGTTAACATTACACTACATGATTACATGTATTGGTCCTGCATTGATCCAGTTGATTGTAATAAATATTGAATATTATATCCCTATGTGATGCACATATCCCTATGTGCTGCACATATCCCTATGTGCTGTTTATGACAGCCTAGTCGGTTACAAAACTTTTGTTTAAACGGCTGTTAAATTAGTCGTAGTGCACATCACTAACATACACTTGTTTCCCATCACAGTGTGCTGCAAATGAGTTGATTTAAATTTAGCCCTAAAAGCCCTATTACACCATTAGCAAAAGTTATGAAATTTGACACACAGATAGAGGACACTCTGACCAGATTTGGAATCTCTAACTCAAACCCTCTAGCACAACCAACAGTTTAAAGTTTCACTCATGTTTATTATAATAACAACAATCTTTTCCTCTGATTCTTTGGCTCATGCCAATTCCACTGCACCATACAATGTCATGAAAAATGTCCATTCCCTGATGGAGGGAATAAGACGTTGTGTCGATGTCGGGTTTCTTGGGAGACCGATCACTCTGCTTCTTATACAAACACCAATAAAAAATTGGATTAAAAAAATAAGCACCAATAAGAATTAGTGAGTGGAGTTTGCATGCCAATCTCTGCCCCAGATATCCGTTTATAAAAGGGATATGGTGTGCACCACTCGTTGGGGATGACGACACATCGGAATAATAGCAACTTGATATGTGGGACAGCGTCATGCCCAACTCAGGACCTGGGTCTGTAACCAATTTTAAAGTGGTCTCATGCATCAACCTGAGAAACACTACTGCCATTGAGGATGCCATATGCCCCAGGAGCCTCGGCGTCCCAGATTAATTTGCATCAGATGGGAGTAAGCCTGCACTCCAATGCTGTGATTAATAACTTATAGTACATGTCATCATAGGTATGACCTGAAGATGCATGCACAGTTTCATCACAACACCACCTATTAGTCCACAGATATGAAAAATATTCATTTTTAACCTATAACTTTGGTCTAAAACCAAGAGAAAGGTTTCTTTAGATTTCTTGATGTACTGGGTTTAGTTCATCATCACCATAGTCAGAGGTAATCTGCAAGGTTTGGAAGTATTGAAGTATTGAAACTTTGTGGGTGTCATTGTCACATCTTGACAGCCTCATAAAAAATTGGTGACGGCGCTATCTATTAATCAAAAGTTATTGTGTTGTAAAGAGTTTTTACTTACGTTTTCTTTAACTGTTTTTCCAAATCTCGTCAAAGATGTACAGAAATATTCACCTTGGTGCCGTTGATGGGCTTGACCCTGTAATTGCTGTATGCAGCTATATTTATAGTTGTTATTGGAATGTACTTGCAGAAATATGCAATTCATAACTACTTTGAAGTTAGTTAAACTTACTTTGTCAGTGGCCATGTCAGTGTTCACCATAGTTGTGTCAAATATGGCCATTTTAAATTTGCTTTTAAAATATTAACAGATTAAGTCTTTATTGAGAGAACCTTGTTTCTAAAACAGTCACTTATCTTCTAAGGTACATTAAATATACAGTGTTAGCGTGTACCGGCAGCAAAGATGTAAAGTTAGTGACGAATAAGGAAAAAATGCATCAATACACCCACACACATAAGGTTACTGCACACTTCAAACAACTCTCCTTTAAAATTTCTCCTACTTTTGGAACCTACAATTAAGAGGAGAGTAACAGTTTTAAAACAAAGTACAAATACAAAAAATAAATGGCCATAAACATCCAACAGTTGTATCTCGCAATTGATTTTACAATAACAAATGACAAATACAATGACAAATATTATAAACAAGATTATTGTAACGCCACGCCCTGAACCGCCATGCCAGCAGAGCGAGCCCTCGCCAGAATACTAACGTTTGGGCTCCCTCCCCTTCCTGTATTCTAATTTCCTGTGCCCTGGACTATTTAAGCAGTGAGCACACATGTGCTCACTGCGAAGTATTGCCTGTGGATTTCCCTGCATACCAAGCGTTTATATCTGCCTGCCTGCCTGCCTGTTATTACCTTGTTTACTCACCTGTTTTTGGATTATGGATTACTGATTATGGATTACTGATTTGGATTCGTTTGCCTGGTTGGATTGCTATTTCTGTGTATGACCATTGTTTGATTGCTGCCTGCCCCGACCCCTGCCTGTTTCATGTTTATGCTATTGCCTGCTGTTATTGATATTGTTAATAAAATACCTTTGCAAATGGATTCTGCAAGTGCGTCTGTGTCATCCGCCTTACAATTATACAAGAAATCCCTACCCTACAAGATTTCCTAACCCTGTAATATCCCTGTAAACGGAAATGCCCTTCCTATTGGGCAAATGGTAGCTTTAAAAATGGCAGCTTTTGCTGCATACCGGTTTGGCAGGTGAGAGGTAACCCGCAATGTAAGTGCATCAGTATTATAAATGTATGTTAGTTTGTTACAGAGGGAAATAATATTGGTAAAAGTAGTTTGTGTGCTTTCTTCAAATTATAAATCATATTACAAAACATTAAGACAAAACAAAACAACAAAAGAAAAGAAAATTATATAAACAAAACAATTAAACTAAGTAGAGGACAGCAAGTGGCATAGTACAACCCTAAATAGGAAAATAACCACACATCTAATCTAAGTGATGTGTGGGTAAAAAAGGGAAAAACGAGCAAAATTTAAAGTAAAAAATAATAATAATATAAAATACAATACAAGAATACAGTTCTGTACTAGCAGCTGGTTACTTTACAGAATAATTTACAGAATAATGAGTGAATTGAGTGGATGAGTTGTGTGGTGTGCATAAAGTGCGGTGAAGTATACACTAGTCTCTCTGTGCAAATAGTTTGTTGTTGACACTTGTGGATCAGTGTGGCTTCTTAATAAGATTTTTTTAGGCTGTTGCCCTGGGAAAGTTGACGTACGAAACTGTTACATAACATACATACTGATATTAACTTCAATTTCTTGATTGCAAGAATTTAGAAGATTTACTTCAAATTTGGCTTCATAATGTGATACACATTTTGTTTTTACAAGTCTTAAAAGGCCTGTATTATCTTAGTTATTACATTGATCTTTCAAATACTTTATTCTAAACGGTTAATTGCAAGGTTAAATATTTTGTTTATAGTTGCAGCTAAACTATATAATTAATTAATTTGCCACAAAGCTATGTTAGACCCACATCTGTCATTCTCTTTACACTCTTTTTTTCACCATGTAATAAAATTATTTGAACTTAAAAGTATTTTATGGAGTTATAGTAAGGTTACCATCTGATCTCACTTTGCACACGGCAATCTCCTAGTGATTTCTTCTGCATCGATTCCTCTCCAGTTCAACGTGTTATACTCTCGTCCCATCTACAAACCTGCTACAACGACTCACCTGAACCCTCACTCACGTCACCGAGGCTTGTGCAGCATTCCCACGTCCACAATCTCCAGACCTGTAAATATAACGGACATTATCATTAATTCTCTTGCATAACGCCAGTTGTCTATCTATCTAATACAATAACCCCCACCTGTTTTCTGGAACTCACCTGCTCAATAAACCTTTTGAAAACTTACCATCTTTGTCTGAGTCGTTCCATTACAGTTACTTTATTTGTTAAGAATAATGTACAGCCAACTCTTCATTATCAGGGTGAGATAAAACCTCTCTGTTTTACATTAGGCTTATTTTTGAAAATAACAGTGTGATTTTGCATTATATCTTGCATGTTGAATTCATTCAAGGGTTTGTCTAGTCATTGTATTTATACAAAAATGCTTAGTGTTTGTAATGGATGTAAACAACAATCCCTCTTTTACTTCTTTAGGATCCTGTCAGTTGCTGCTGTCTTCTTGCCACAGGAATGGAAAACCAAGGTAAGAAATATTTTAAAGGGACACTTTAACCAAAAATGGAAATTTGATTGTTTGAGGCTGTACGTTTGCCATGCTTTGGTGTAGTGACACAAAACTTGTATGTATTATAACAGGCATGATCTGAGGGTGCATGCACAATTCGTCACAGCGCCACCTACTAGTCTAGAGATATAAAAAATATGAGAAATTGCTATTTTTGCTTAGAACTTTTGAGAACTTTGGTTTAAAATCATGAGAGTGGTCTCTTTAGATTCCCTGAGGCATGCTGAGTCAAACAATACCCAATGTTCGTGGTAGGTTATTTTAGGTGTTGTATTGATTGTTTAAATTTTATACTGTGTTTACGAATTTTACGTGATCATATAAAATGGAAATCAGGTTATTGTGTATTGACTTGAAACTGTAGGTGTCATTGTCACAATATCCTGACAGCCAAAGGAAAATTTAGTGACAGCGTCACATTGGGGGCAGTTGTGGCCTACTGGTTAGTGAGTCGGGCTTGTAATCACTAGGTTGCTGGTTTGAATCCAGTGCCGGCAGGTAGCAACTGAAGTGCCCTTGAGCAAGGCACCTGAGCTGAAGTTTGAAGTCCTTGCCAAGGTTGATGTCCTCTCTATACATTGTTGTTGGTATCCTAGGTTGGGATATTGTAAGGTCAAAACAGAGGATAATTAGCATATCTGCTGTTCATAATGTTAAAAACACAAGAAGATAATTAGTTTTTATCTAAGGTAAAATGGAAATACAAGGTGATGAGATGCATTATGAAAATGCTTGGCTAAAGCGATGTGTCTTTAATTTAGATTTGAGCTGTGATAGCATGTCTGAGCCCCGAACAGTATAAGTGAGACTATTTCAGAGTTTAGGAGCCAAATGTGAAAATGCTCTGCCACCTTTAGTAGACTTTGTGATTCTAGGTACAACCAGAGTCTAGAGTTTTGTGAGTGTAGAGAGGGTGTTTGCTTGTAGCGTGATAGAAGGTCCATTAAGTACATAGGGGCTAACCTGTTTAAAGCTTTATAAGCAGTAGTACTTTGTAAGTGATATGGAATTTAACAGGCAATTAGTGTAGAGATGACAAAATTGGGGTTATATGGTCCTGGTCCTGTAAGAACTCTTAGCTGCTGCATTTTGGACTTACTGTAGTTTGTTTATTAAAGATGATGAACACCCACCTAGAAGTGCATTACAATAGTCCAGTCTGGGGGCCATAAATGCATGAACCATCCTTTCTGTATCAGGAACAGACAGGCTGTTACGTCGCTTAGTAATGTTTCTAAGGTGGAAGAAGGCAGTTTTTGTGCCGCATGATTTTCAAAAGACAAATTACTGTCTAATATGATGGTTAAGTTTTTAACTGTATTGAATTAGGTGATTTTACATCCTTCTATTTGAAAATTGTATTCTAAAAGCTTCTGTTTACATGGGTTTGGTCCAGGAAAGTAATATCTCTGTCTTATTTGAATTTACTTTAAATCTTTAACACAGTCAAGAAAATCTTCTGGCCTAATGTAATATATAGCTGAGTATCATCAATAATATTTCTGAGGGGCAGCATGTATAATGTGAATAGCAAAAAGCTTAAAACAGATTCTTTGAGGCAGGCCATATTTTACTGGCATTGATTTAGATGATACCACATTTATAAATTCTGAATGCTTTGTCCTTAAAATCATAAGAATGGTCTCTTTAGATTCTTTGAGGCATGCTAAGTCAAATGATATCCAGTTCCCTTTCAGGAACTCGAGCTGCGTTGAAACGCTATGGGTACGCCTCCAGCATTTATAGGCGCTGAATCACGTGTCAAATCATCCAATCGGGAGGCGATACATCACAGGTGGGTGACGTCACGACCAGGAAGCTATAAAGCATGTGCGTTTGCGCACACCGGCAGCTTCTGTCATTCAGCGAAGCACTCTGTGTGAAATTGTTCGACAAGTTGTCTTTGCGTGTTTGTTTGTCTTTATAAAAAAGAAAAACATGCCAAAAGCAAAAGATAAAACGATGGGGGTAGAGCACTTAGCACTTTAGATCATGTGTTCCTTCTCACCCGTGATTGAAATACTATCCACAGGTGGGATACACGCGGTTTATGTGTTGTGTGTTTGGGAGCGAAGCACGCTGAGTCAGCTCTTATGGAATTGACCACCTGCTTGCGAGTGTGTTATAATGTGTTCGCTTCACTCCCGAAAGGCGCTCTTTGAGGAGAGCGCTTTCATTTGTGCTTCCCGTGGTGCTTGTTTCGCTTCTGCTGAGGCAGAGCGGCGAATGCATTCGCGGGGTTCACAAATGGATCTGATGAAGGAAATTCTCGTTCCTCACATACTAGACCCTCTAATTGTATAAATAATTTAATAAGAATAATAGATGTACATAAATCTTCATATTCACTATCCCTGTAATTTAATGTCCCCCTGTTATGAGGAGCTGCTGAAGGTTGTTACTCGTGCTGTGGCTAAATTAAACATTGTTTTGCCCGCCGAGCATAAACTGTGCAACAAGGAGCTTTCCTGTGTAGCCAGTCTATGCCTCCAAGCAGGAGCCCTCTGCTTTTCCCTGATCTGCACACTGAGGTGTCCAAATCGTGGGGAAAACAATACCTGTTGCACATTTTTAGTCCTGCCGCTATGCATGTGGCGGGGCTGAGCGAGCATGTGTATAAGACACTGCCTCGGGTTGAACAGACGCTAACAGGCTATCTGTCCCCTAGTGAGGCGTCGTCACTGAAGGCTCCGCGACTGACACACGACTGCAGGTCAGGCAGGTGCTTGCCTGCACACACCAAGCGGACCTGCTAAGAGAGAGTTTGATGAGGGTGGAAGCCTCACGTCTGAGGATGTGTTTGAGCTTATCAGAACCGTCAGTGGTTCCTCCCATGCCCAGGCGTGTGCTAGCTCCTCCCCTAGGGACACATGAAAATTGTTCCCCCTCCCTATAGGGTGCGGTTGCATTACGCTCTGGAAGACAGGCTGTTAACCCTGCCACTTCGGGTGTTTCAGTGCACAGCTGCCCCAAGCAATTGCACCCCCAGCATGGGGGAAGTGCTACCTCTACGGAGGTCTGTAAAGAGTTACGGACCTGCAGGGAGACCAGAGGCTCCCTGCAGTGCTTCCTTTACAGGGCTCCGGTCTATTCACTCCAAATATACCAGAGGCTAGTCTCGAGAGACTGGTCCCCTTCTCAGCCCCATCTGGGGAGCAGCAGGTCCCATCTCATCATACGATGGCCGTTTTTCCCTAGTACCCTCTGTAGGCCAAACTGTTAACCCTGCCACCTCGGGTGTTTCAGGGCACAGTGGCTTCAAATGGTTCCCTCCAGTGTTTGCCAAGATTAGCAAGCATGGCCAGGTTGCCACCTCTGTGAAGGGCCCTAGAGAGTTTAGATCGGAGGCTCCCTGCAGGGCTTCCTTTTACAGGGCACCGGATCTATTCACTCAAAACACACTAGAGGCCAGTCTCGAGAGACTGGTTCCCGTATGAGACCATCTGGCAGCCTGTAAAGGATGTGTCTCAATGGGTCCTGAGCACTATAGAATTAGGTTACAAGATTCAATTCTATCGTCGTCCGCCTACTTTTGGCAGGGTTCTCCCCATGCTAGTGGGTTCTGCACAGGCTCTAGTTATGGAACAAGAAGTAGAAATTCTCCTGAGGAAGGAGGCCATCGAGGTGGTCCTGTACAGTTAGGGTTCTACGGCCGTTACTTCATTGTTCCCAAGAAAGATGTAGCACTCTCACCCCGTACTTTTACAAAAGTTATGGATGCAGCTCATGCTCCCCTGAGAACCACTTATCTTGATGTTATGGGGGACTCGACCACGGTGCAGGCACTTCGGTTTCCTGCCCGAATTTGGTCAGCCCTCACAGCAGTCGTGAGAACGAATTTCTTGGCCTTGCCCTCTCGCCCTGAACTTTCACCAAGTGTGTACATGGAACTCTGGCTCCTCTCGGTACTAGGGCATCCGCTTGGTCATTATATCAACGCTTGTTGATATTAGCTCGATTAGGGCGGTGGGCAGCACAACACGGGATGTTGCGCTCGCCCACACAAAAGATCTAGGGTCCAGACTGAACGCTGGGAAGAGTGTGCTTTCTCCAGTTTAGAGAACCACTAAACTTGGTGTCATGGGATTTGACCAAGATGCAGGCACTTTGGTCTTCTGCTCTTTTTGGGTCATCCCTCACTGCAGTTGTGAGAGTGAAAGAAGGCTGGCCACTCACTGTACAGCAGTCCTAGCACTGCTGAGCCTGAATGCAGCTGTTTCCAATGAGACTCCTTTTGGTCTGCTGGAAGAGATCTTGGTTTCTTCTCAGGGCCCAGCGCTAGAAGCCCTTCGCCACCGCCTAAGGCTAGCGGCAGATGCATCCCTAGCCAGTTGTGAGCGGTCATGAGTGGCCACTCAGCCCTTGATCCAGGGAGGTCGCCATCTAAATGGCACTTTAACTGCCTATGTGCGAGCAGCATTCCTTCCTCCCAGACTTAAGAGACTGCCATGTGTTGGTGCACACCGGCAACATAGCGGTGGTCCCTTTATCAACCGCCAAGTAGCTCTGTGCTTGCGCCCCCATTCCAGGTTGGCGCACCAGACCCTTGTGTGGTCCCAGGGAAGCTCCTCTCATTTAGAGTAGCTTACACACCTGCATGTCTTACAGAGGCAGACACCCTGCCGAGGAAGGTTTTTTTTTTTGCCTCACCCCATGTGGTGAAGGGTGAGGCAAAAAAAATTTGATTTGGCCATCCTGTGCCAAGGCACTCTATGCTCCCTTGTGTGAGTATCACAAGTATCACAAGCGCGGTCTACCCGCTACCAAGCAGACGTTGAGCTGATGAATTACTGATGCTATTTTCTTCACTTATGAGTCCTCTGGGATTCCCCCACCTAGGGGACCAAGGCTCACTCTACACAAGGTATGGCGGCCTTTAAGGCCTTCTATGCAGGTGTCCTAAATCAGGACATCTGCAACGCTGTGGGATGGTCCACCCCTTTGACATTTGTGAGGCCTCTATGTCCGAGCCACTCCTGGCTCTTCTGTCCTCATGCCTTAGTCTGTGCAATTTCACACAGAAGGCTGGGGAACCTTCAGTCTGGTGTAGTTGCCGTAGCGTTTCAACGCAGCTGGAGTTCCTGAAAGGGAATGTCAAGCTGGTTACGTATGTAACGCTGCGTCTCTAGCCATACTTCCAGTACCCCGGAAGTACTTCATTCTTTCAAAGCTGCCGGTGTGCACATGCTTTATAGCTTCCTGGTCGTGAAGTCACCCGCCTGTGACATATCGCCCGCCGATTGGATGATTTGACACGTGATTCAGAGCCTATAAATGCTGGAGGCGTTCCCATAGCGTTTCAATGCAGCATCTTGTTCCCTTCAGGGAACCTGGGTTACATACGTAACCTGAGACGTTTCCCTTGTTCAGCCATGTGGGCTATTGGCCATCAAATCGTTACATTTACTTGTTTGGCAGACGCTTTTATCCAAAGTGACTTGTGAATTCAAGGTATAAATTTTTTATCAGTACTTGTGTTCCCTGGGATCCTTAACCTTTGCGCTGCTAACACAATGCTCTACCACTTGAGCTACAGGAACACAGTTACAAAACTCGTTATAGTTTATTAGGGCCAAGTTTTGACAGGATCTGTACACGCTTGTCGTCAAATTTGTCGATAAGACTTTTTTGTCTGGCGTGTGAGTAGATGTTACATACACATTGGATAAACACCCTATGAGAAATTTGAAAGTAGGTTTTTCGAAAAAGTCAAAATGGTGAAAAAAATGTGAGATTAGATTTGTTAGTTGACCATGCATTTATATTTCCTGAGACAAGAACCTGTGACATTGTTTTTTTTTAGCAACATGCTCTGCAGTTGAACTTCCTCTTTGTTTTGAAAATATTTTCTTAAATATTTCTCAAGATTGTAGCAGAAGAATTAACGTATGCTAAACGTATCCTGGTCATTAAATGCTGTATTGTATTTAATAAACCAGTTTTATCTTTCATGGTTCATTCAACCCTAGTCACCCTAGAGTGCTGGTTGTGTGTGTGTGTGTGTGTGTGTGTGTGTGTGTGTGTGTGTCACACACCCACGTGTAACACTGGAAGACCTGGCTCTGACTGGCACTGAACACCACCAGCTTTTTAGCTTTGCTTTTTTGTCCTTCTCAGAGCTCCGGCTCTCCTGTCCCAGATCCCTACACACACTGATAACACAAGCCACATGTGGAAAATCTCAGATACTGCAGAAAATCTCAGATACTTCAACTAGTATCTGCAGATACTAGTTGAAGTAAGAATACTACTCTAATTTTGCTTCATTTGGCATTGCTGGCTATAAATGCAGTGAATGCCTGCCAGTCCTGAGTACCCAAAGTGTAACTGAGATGAGAGAATGGCATCATATGTATTTTGCAGTGAAGTTTGAAATTATTTTGATTCAAAATACATAAAAAACATAATAAAAATATCAAGCACTTTAAAACTACTTTAGATCTCTTTAAATTAAGTACGACTTTGCTTATTATACTGGATGTAAATTTTTATTTTATTATAAATTTAAATTTTTTGATATTTTTTTATACTGTAATATTTTAACAAGCTAGTTAAAACATTAATTTGTTCACTCGTAATGACTTAAATATCAAACTTTGGTGAAATGTTCTTTCTGATGGTGCATTCACAACCGGTATGCAAAGCATATATAGATTTGCCCTTCTAATTAAAGCCAAAATTCGAGCATCATAATTCAACAATGTGAAAAGGCATTCCAATTGTGCAGAAATCTGTATACCTTTTCTGCTGAGTTTTGCAGGTGCAGTTTCAATATTTGTTTTTTCACTTTGTGATCTGCTTGCTGCTCAACAAATTCCTGTGCACATACTAGGGCATTTAGTTGCCACACAAACCTATACACCACCTTACTATCTGTGACTCCTTGTAATTTGAGCCTCTATGATGTCACTTCCTGCCAGTGTTTCACCTCGCCCCAGCTCATATTGCATGTAGCTTATGTGACACCTTATATGGCTTATGAGAAATTAGAGTTGTGAAAGGTGTCAAGACTTCAGTGACCGTTTCAACCTCTTTTTTACAAATACATGATTATACACACATCCTCTTGGCACCTCTGGTGAAAAAAATGGAGTGGGAAATGCCTGGCTTCCTGGTCAGCTGTCATACATCAGACGAGCAGCCTGCCTTATTTATGAAGTCAGGGCTGCTCAGAGGGAGGGACCTTTCTGACTAGTTGAGTGAGCAAGCAAGTGAGCAAAGAGAGACCAAAACAGAGTAGAAGAAAGATGTGAAGGAGGGACAAATAGATTCTGAAACTCATAATTATGAACTTGACCATCTAGAGTTACAGAGAGAGGGCACCTGCTTTCTGTGAATATTGTAACTCTGTCTGGCCCTTCCTACCACAGGCCCCAGGACAGGCAGAGGAAGAGACAGACAGAGCGGGGTGCAGGGCAGGAGTATGGGTCAGGGAGCAAGTTCCCAGATTGTAAACCCAAACCTTGTCTACATAACAGGTAGGTCACAACTGCATTTTGTATTGCTCAAGGGTTAGGAAGTGTAAAGATGGTAGAAGAGTTCTACTTGTTTTTCATTTTTAAAACTCCAAAGCGGTTAATTCGCAAGCCATAACAAAAACCTGTTTTGTTTGTAGAGTGTGTTACGCTGGAGTGAAACAGATTGTGTGTGTTTACTGTGTGCAGATGCCAGCTGTACTAATCTAAATTACTTCAGGTGAATGTGTGTTACAGGATGTGGAATGGGGAATAGACAGGCATGGGCAGGTGGGGTGAATGCATACTAATGGAATGTGATTGTGCAATCCAACATTCTTATGTTTCTGTCAAGCACACTTCCTATCTGTGTCTTTTCTGTCATGATTAGACATTACAAGATAACATAGTCTATTGCAACTGGTTGGAATTCTCTGTAGCTATTTGAATTTTGCCATATTCAGTCATTTTGAAGTTATGTGTATGGCCATCTGTTTGACAATAATTAATTCAAATATAGCTGAAAACAGCAATTATTGGGATTCAAGCACTTTAAGACCTTTGTGTGCATCTAAAGATATCAGGAATTATTTAGCAGGTGTCTAAAAAGCTTCCTAAATTAAATTTTAATTAGACATATTAGAAATGTCCCATTTTAATGTTTAAATCAACTATCATATTGCCACTTATTGCCCAATAGTCACAAATTTTGCATGCTTTTTTAGTATCACAAGATGCATGATCTCACTTAGTTGATTGTGATCATCTGTTTTGTTTAGGAAATATAGATTTATTGGTACACTTGACAATGCCCAATTTCTTAAACGGCCCTGTTATAGCTTTCCAAATGTGAACATTTGATTATGAACAATTGAAATGTGAAGCAAAGACTGGTTTGATTGACAGCAGTGGTTCTGGAGGCAAAGTTTTTCAGAATTAGAAGATCTAACATGCAGTCAATACTTTGTCTGTTTGTCAACCGTCACATGATATGCAATCATTAACCCACCCAAAAAACAAGATAGCACTTCACAGTGGCCTTCTGGTCTTTCAAAATGGTCTGGTTTTACAGACTACTTGGGTCATGAATCAAACAGGCCCCTTGAGTTTTGTTCTGATCGGCCTACAATAACCATGTCTAATAGGTGCCCAAATTTCATTGGCTGATGGTGGCCATGTTTTTCAAGATACGCCATTGTCCTCATAGGCCATGATGGAGCCTTGGACAATGACACTGCATAACAATGTTTACGTTGAACAGTCAAACGATTGCATAGTTGTAGCCATTTTTAAGTTTTCTCATTTTATAGCCAATTGCCACTGATTTTTTTAGGTTGATGGGTCTCTTGCATATTTGTACTAAGTAGTTTGTTAATATCTTATTCCGTTCCCAAATTATAGATACTTTAGTAAAAGTAGCTCCTCCACTTCAAACATTTTGTTGTCCCATCACAAACATGAATAAAAAATATTTTTTTATAATTATTTACATTCAGACTAGTTCGCAAAAGTACGGTTTGTGACATTTACATTACATTTAGGCATTTAGCAGACACTTCTATCCAAACCGACTTACAATGTGATGAGAACATAAAAAAAAAAAAACAACAATAAACATCAGCCGTACGTAGATACAATTTTACCAGAAGTACAATATTTCAATGCTAGATGTGGTGCCTGTTGGGAGAGAGGAAAAAGGGTTAGAAGGTTTTTTTATATTTATGTATATTTGTTAAATTAAATTTATTTAAAAATGTATACGTTTATTTATTTATTAAAATTTATTGTGAAAATTCAGAATGGCGGAAAGTGGCCAAAAGTGTTTAAATGTGATAAATTAACCCAGAAACTGTACTTAACAGGCTCAACTCAGCGTTTTAGAGTGATTCCAATAATCACTCTATTCCAATAATATAAGGCAATCGATTCAGAGACAAATAGTAAAGATAGTCAGCACTATTGCCTTTTATGATCGCTGTACGGCCCCCTGTTGGACCTGGTCATATTTTGCCAACCTCTTCCTAATCTGAGCCCTACCATCTATCATCAAGTCTCTAGGCCATTGGTGCCCAATACGTTGTTTGCGATCAACCGGTCGATCTCATAGGTAGTGTGGGTAGATCACATGGCATTAAAAAATAGCTGTTAGCCTATCATCTATCCTCACGATGACGTTTGTCACTTGATTGATGTACAGGACAGCCAGTCTAAATTGTCATCTTTTCTAACATACAGGTCACCGCACATGCACGGTTTCAGTAAAATAATTACCTAGTTAGCGGCTTCCCATTTATTTCTACTAAAGAAAGGGTCTAAAAATGAGCGGGTAAGCTGGACCAAGTAAGAAACCGAATATTGATATGCCAATCTACCATCGCAATTCCGAAGAAACCAACATATATTGTAAAGATTAAGTGTACTCAGTATATATATATAAATAAATAAATAAATGTGCACATATATAAATGTGCAGCTTTCTAAAAAATTGTTCTGTTGTAGTGCAAGGTCATGGTACCATTGTAACAAACAATATGCAATATGATTTTTATTCACTAATTAGTTTCCTCTTTCTTTTGAGTTACCCTGTGCTTGTGTTCTTAACTTATTTATTGTGTAACTTATTTCTCCTCAGCTTATTGAACTTACTGTAAATGGACAAATCCATACTAAGTTGTCAATGTCAAAATGCCCATTGAGTTTTGACAAAAACATATTCGTTTGTGAATTTAAACAGCTGGTAAATATACTGGATGTTTGTCAATACTGTAATGAAGGGTCAATGGCACAGGGATCCAAACGCAGCATTTTATTAGATTAATCATACATGCAAGGGTCAAAACTGGCAAACAGGAATAACAAAGGCAGAGCAGATCACAAACGATAAACAGCAGACAAGGAGTAAACAGGAAACAGGCAAGGGTCGGGGTAGGCAGCAAGCAAGAGAATAATCCAAAGAACAGTCCGGGTAATAACAGGAATCAACACAGGGGAAACTGCTTGAAATTGATGCAACGGCAAACAAGACTTTACAATCAGACAGTGTTCTTGGGCTGTTTATATATTGTCCATAATTACTGAAACACGGAACAGGCGTGTGATGAGGGGGGAGTGGCCAGCCCCAGGTAAGTGGGCTGAGAAATGTAGTTCCCAAACAAGAATATGTATTTGAGAGGAGTCTCCCTCTGGTGGCCGGAGAGAGGCAATGCGGGAGCCTCCTCTGTACCAAATACAGTATTAGAAACATGCATTAGGTCTTAAAGTGCTAGAAGCCTAATATTCCTTCTGTGGTCTAAAATTTCTGTCTATTTATGTCTATTAATTTTACCATCTGTCTAGCTAATCACCACAACAGTGAGTGATTAACTTTGAATTGACCTCATATAGACTGTTCAGTGTTTCCCCTAGGATCATGGCTTTGGGG
>JAZGTK010003608.1:0-19274 GCA_036877625.1 Ambastaia sidthimunki
GCAAAACTGGCAAACGCTTTCTTGATCTGGCAAGCTTTAATCTGATTGGCTACGTTTGTGGTTCTGGGAGTAAGGCGCTCTGCTTTTTTTGTTATCGGTCCACCTGGAAATAAAGTTGTATTTACAAGGCAAACAAGGAAAGAACGGGCTGCTTTGACGATAAAGTAATCTGTAAATTTGACAGTGTGTGAGGTTAGCAGTATCATTGGAAAAGATTTAGATTTGTTTGTGGTGCTTAGTATCAAGTAAACAAGATGTACACCAAAAGAAATGTTTCTTTTTGTCTAAGAAATAATCGCCACTTATTACATTTGGACAGGCAGAAATTAAAATCTTACATTGAATTTCCATTTCTGTGTTTTCTGTACAATGGTTTAAGGAGACTGCTGCATCATTCATTGTTTTTACGTGGGACTATTAATGTGCTTTAATCTTTTTCAGATAAACCCACCATTAAAAAAAACAGCAAAGTGAACTGATTTTTTTAAGTGGGCGGTTCTTGGCAGAATCAACTGCACTGTGGCCCAGACTTTGTGCCTGTAGTCACATGCAAGAATTCTCGCTTGTTTTATCTCAACGTTTTACTTAACATTTTTTGTGAAGCTGGAAGAACAAGGAAACCGGTGCAAATGCTCAGCAGCTAGTCTAGTAAAACCTGACTGATAAAGACAGATGCTTTATATTGCGTTAAACATTAAATACGAAGTCTCGCGCGCACTCTCAGTCGTGTCCTGGCCGGCTGTCAGGGAAAATTCCTGATGCGTTAATGATGCACTTTTTCTGAAGGCCACCTCAACCTTTTTACTTTTGTTATCACAACTCCCACTGCAGTCCTGTTTTTCTCTCAATTAAAAACCACGCTGAGCGAGGTTCTCTCTCTCTCTCTCTCTCTCTCTCTCTCTCTCTCTCTCTCTCTCTCTCTCTCATCCTTATATTCTGTTCTC
This sequence comes from Ambastaia sidthimunki, assembly GCA_036877625.1. NCBI lineage: Eukaryota > Metazoa > Chordata > Actinopteri > Cypriniformes > Botiidae > Ambastaia > Ambastaia sidthimunki. Next base: position 945 of record JAZGTK010003608.1, read on the forward strand.
TCTCTGTATTTTGCATTTTCACTGTCATTTTTGTCTTTTGTCCCCAGTCTCTCACTAGCCGTGGCAATGTGACGTCTGCTCTGTCTGAAAGCTGTTTTTTCCTGAGTGTGTGTTAAATTAGAACATTTGTCAGCGTTGTGTGTAGCCAGAGAATCATTAAACCACTGCCTTAGATTTCTAGAACTCTTGAATAGCTGCTGTAAAATTCCAGAACTTTTCTATCGTTTACCTCAGTTTTCTAGATCTCCATATGAACTGCTTTAGAAATCTAGACCCTATCATAGCCTTCCTCAGACTTCTAGAACTCTATCAACTGCCTCATGTTTAAATTTCTAGAGCTCTGGAGAAGGTCTTGAGATTCAGTAAATGCAGGTTTTAGGGAGGCTAACATTAACCACTACAGAATTTGACTACAGACTGCCAAAGTTTGGTTGGTTTCAGATCAGGTCTAATCCGTTTTACTTTCCAGTCTGCCAGTCTGTCCTGCTCTCTTCACCGGCTGTAGCCCATTTTATTTATTTATCTTTTATGTGAAATGGGTTGACCAGGCTTTGAGGTTGTGGTGCGGTGGTTAAACATTGCGCATGTTGGGTTCAGTCTCGAGTTGTTTTGTGCAAATGTTGTCAGAAGGTGTTAAATGTCTGAGACGATACACTGATTGCAGTTGTTAGCTGGAAGTTGTTTTAGCAAGAGACAGCAGGGGAGAAAACACCACGGCGAGAAACATTTCTGAGGAGGAATGAGGCAGGATTTTCGTCTCGCTCGACTGTATAACACAGCTTTTATTGTCTGTTTAACTCCCAAATATTCCCACTGAGGAAGTCCCGGAGGCGGGAGAGAGGGAGACCTCACGGCTGAGGGAATGAGGCGATGGAAATATACACGGAAACGGAGAAATTCTCTTCAACCGCGGCTCGCTTTTGGTAATTGAGCGTGGTAGGTGTGCGTGTGTGTTTTTCCTTGAGTGTGTTTTGGTCCGCATCTCCCGGCTGACGCCGAGCGAGAGTTTCCCGTTTGGGCTCGTTAACAGCTCGTTGCCGCCGCTAACGGCTCGTTCTTTTGAATCGGTGCCAGCAGCGTGCCGTATCCTAGATACGGAGCCGGCGGGAAGCGCGAGGCAAAGCTTCTGGCAGCAGCGCGGGGCGGGTCGTACCACCTCGCGGTTCAGTCAGGGGAGGGGTTGAATGCGCTCTGTGTGTGTGTGTGTGAGCTGCCAGGGTTGAAGTGCGAGATCTACGCTTCGTGAATCCTAATGCCCTCATTCATCTGAGAGCCGAACGGTCACCAGCCCACCCCTCTCAAACCCATCTGTGTGTGTGTGTGAGTTTTTGTTGCAGCCGCGCATGAGGAATCGAGTGATGGATGGAGGAGTTGTTTTAAATCTGAGCTCTCCAATTAATTGTGCAAATGCTGTCAGGAAATTTGGTCTCTTCCAACTAAGTTCTCAGCTGTGTGTAAATTTTGAAGGTGTTCTGCTGACCTTTGCAGTGTGGCCTATTAATCTTGGTAACGGGGTTTAAAGTCAAAATGTAGTTTTAAAAATAAGTTTGCGTCTTATTCTAGTTGTCTTATTTATGGAGCTGTTCAGAATCTGTGGATCATGATGTGATTTAATTTAATTTTTATTATATTTGCTGTATTTGATTCATGCTTAGCAGAAGTGATCCGAGCTGTATCTAGAGTGACGTAGAGGTGGACTCTTTTGAATTGGGCCAGCTAGCAACCAGAACACCATAGCAACTGCTCAGCAACACCATAACCATTCAGAACACCTTAGCTACGTGCTGTGGCATCCACCGAGAGCATCTAGCATCATTTGGGCTCCTTTGGTTTGAGACGGTTATAGGGGCCTCAGAGACCCCTGGGAGGCCCAACCATACCAAAGCACCAGAAAATCGTAAAGACGTGAACATCATGAAAACGTTAAGGGCGACTCCAATGCTCTGGCTAACACCTCCCCCACCTTTTAAGTTGTTTATGAACTCTTGCTACACACACATTTCTTGGTTGTGTCTCAAATGTCTCCCTAGAAAGTGAACAGCAGGCCGGGCAGGATTTACCGTTAAAACCCCTGATACCTCACACATAAATAATCATCTCTCTCCCTGCGCTCTTAATAGTGTCTAATGATTGCACTATAGTAACCGTTCCTCTCTCTCTCTCTCCCTCTCTCTCTTTCTCTCTCTCTGTAGGATGTGGTTTTGTACTGTCTGGAGAATAAAGTGTGTGACGTGAATCACCGGGATAATGCGGGTTACTGCGCTCTCCATGAGGCCTGTTCCCGCGGCTGGCTCTCCATCGTACAGCACTTACTGGATCACGGTGCCGACATCAACTGCAGCGCGCAAGACGGAACCAGGTACACACACACACACACACACACACACACACACACACACACACACGGTATTACTCAGATTATTGAGCTGAAATGACTACACACTGTCCTCTGAGAACGACTTGTTTCCATGACTTCCTGCACTTTGGTCATATTGCGCTGGAGCGCATGCACGTCGCCACAGCGGCAATAATTACACGCAAACACACGTGCTCATGCGCGCGCAGCCGTTGACGGTAATTATATGTTTGTTAATAATGGCTTTAGAACAACAGAAGAGGCCGAGAATCTTAGCTCAGATAATTAGCGCACGAAGAGCAGATTAGCCGTATGAGATCCGTGTCTTCTGTACGTACCTAAAAATCCAATTTCAGTTACAGTTCTGATGCCTGTCGTGGGGATAAATGACACTGACAGGTTTTAATGACTGTTATATTGGCCAATAGAAACAGATAAGATTAAGTTAATTAAGGACAAACGGGGTAATTGAACTGTTTAAATACAAACTGAGAAAGAAAAGTTTTATACAGCTTTGAAATTTAAAACCATTGCCAGGTGGAGATGTCTTAAGCCATTTACAGTATTAAAAAATTTACACTTTATGTCAGTAAATGTTCTTAGCCTTTTGTAAACAAATGATTAGTGAGCAATTTTTTAAAAATGTTTGTTTTATCTAAAACTTTCTGCCACAACTCCGACTTCTGATGATAAAATATTAACCAATAATATCAGAGCCCAACATTTTTAATCCAATCAAATTGACTGAAAAAACGAGTCGTTTCTGTCATGTCACTCAACATTACATTGACAAATAAATGCATTGCAAATAAATGTAAATTTTCTGTTACTTTGAATTAGTGTTTACGGTTTAATTTCTGATGCTAATGTACTGCTTTCCTCTGACAGGCCTCTACACGACGCCGTGGAAAACGACCATTTGAACGTCGTTCGACTGTTGCTGTCGTACGGCGCAGATCCGACCCTAGCTACGTACTCCGGCCGCGGCTTACTGAAGATGACCCACAGCGACATAATGGAGTGTTTTTTGTCCGGTAAGAGCCCTCGCTCTCTTCCGCCTCCGTTCCTAGAATTCCCCTCCCGTACCGCTCCGCTTGGCTATCTGGTTACTAAGCAACAGCTGGAGCAAAAGAGAGACCTCTAGCACAGACAAATCAGCTTTCCCGAAAGGAGATTATGTGTGTGCGTACGTCTGCGCACGTCTTTATTTGGTCTTGGGCGTCGTGTGTCTGTTTAAAGGGTGTATGTGTCTCGCACAACAATATTCCGAACAAACAGATTCTATTATTGGAACGGAAATCTGAGCCTAATCTTTGTGCAAATAGTGATCTGAGATCAGTCAGGTGTTGGTGCTTTTTTGGGAAATTATTCAGTGAGTTTGACTGAAGTCGTTGGGTTTGTGTTTTGGTCTTTTTTTTGGTTTTGGTTAAATCCGCTTATTTTTAAATACATTTATTTTCTGTACATTAAAGTACTTTGATTGTTACAAAAGTTTGTAACTGCGTCAGAATCTCAGTAAAGTTAAATTGTTACAGGTTAAAAAATGTATATAATAACATTCGTATACCAATCAATAATGTTAATACAACGTCTAAAAACTGGACGTTTTGAACGTTCTAGAACTTTCAAATGAACATTTTTAATGTTTTTGTTACTTAATGGAAACGTTGGGGAAATGTAGCATTTGCAGACGCTGTTTTCCGCGTGTGTGTGTCAATAGCGACTCTCTCTCTCTCTTCATGTCTTGATTAATGGTCTGAAAGTTTGTAGTTGCATTTGTACGCAGCCGGCGTTTGTTCTTGACAATAGTTGAGTTCTTTTCCTTCCAGAGGTATCTTAATACTCACAATAATAAGTGTGTGTGTGTGTGTGTATCAGCAGGCATGTCCCGTTCAGCTGTCTGCTGTGTTGATTTAGAGACCCTCCCCACATTTGTTTTCCCTCTGTTGGAGCCTTCTAATCAAGCTCTCTCTCTTTTTCTTTCTCCCTGTCTGTCATGCTCGCTCGCTCACTCTCTTTCTGGGTGGAATTGTTAATGGCTGCGCTGGCAAATGTGTCTCATGTAGCCGCTAGCAGCACCACACAGCGCTAAGTAGCATCAGAGCGTTACGTTTCTGAGAGGAAAATCTTGTTGTTTTGTTGCATGATGACCGTGATCTGTTCTGGTGTTTGCACCATAAAATACTTTATTTTTAAAAAGAGAAGCTGTACGATATAACAGCCAATATCAGCGTTTGTTAGGCTGAGATTAGCTTGGGGTTTGTTTTTGTATCATATCAGTTTCCATTAAAACGATTTCCTATCTGTCAAAATGTGTCAGTGCATCTCCAGCTACTTCCTGTTTACATCACTCTCTCTCTCTTTCTCTCTCTTTCCAGATTACTTTGCTGATCTGCAGGGAAGATCGGACGATGACCCCGGAGTGTACTGGGAATTTTACGGCAGTGCAGTATGTGGTAAGTAACACACACACACACACAAACAAAGGCAAGAGAAATCACTGAGAGTCAAGCACACAGACAGACAGACAGATGGAGAGAGAGAGAGAGAGACAGACAGGTATTGGCCTGGAGGTAAATTTCTGAGGGAATCATCAATGTTTGTAGATGGCCATTGATCTAAAAACAAAAAATAAATAAATAACAGGCGTGTGTGCTTTTACTCTCTCTTTCTCTCTCTCTCTGATGTTTGCTTTAAAGATTTTCCGTCCTCTGAGTGGTAGGTTTGGCACCACGGGGCAAAAAATGGGTAGCGGCATTTTTTATTGCTCTTTTTTAACGAATTCTAGCTGCGTAGCGAGAGTTCCCCTGGCTGCCATAAATCTGCAGATCTGTGTGTGTGTGAGCGGGGCCCGTCTCCAGCTGGCCAGAAACAAACCCCACGCTACTGCACAAATTCCCTCCGATTCCTGGAGAAGCAGCGCCAGGAGAGGAACGGAGCCGCGCAGCTATTTTTGGGAGCTTTGCTTCGATGACGTGCCGCCTTGGAAAAACCCGAATCGTTAAAACGAGCCAGGAAACGAAAGACAGAGGTACAGCGGCGCCTCCATCGTCTGAGTTTGGCTCGGAGGTGTGCGCCGAATCTCCAGCTCGCACTGAACAGCCTCTCCCGCGGCGGCGCTTAATGGAAGAGAGTGCAAATAGGAGCGAGCGTTAGGAGAACAACATGAAAGCAGCGTGTCTCAGCGTGAATCCGTCAGGGAGGGGGAGGGTGGAAAAGGAATCTGTAGGGATATGTTGGCAGTAAAATCCATTTGAAGCTCAAAAACACCTGAAATAGAAAAGGAATAGAAAGTGTGTGTGTGTGGTTCCACAATTCACACTTTGTATCGCATGTCTAATCGATCGTTGTCTCTTTAACCAACAGAGGCTGCTGATGACTCGTCCGGTTACGATATCCTGGCCGACCCCCCCGGACCTGGAGAAGATGAGGGGGAGCAGAGAGAGGTGTTTGAGTTTGAGTTCTCCGACCGGCCGCTCTTGCCCTGCTACAACATCCAGATCTCTGTCTCACAGGGGTAAGAAACTGCCTTTCAACTTGCTTTTTAAACCACGGCAGAAGACGCCACACTGTGAATCTTAAGAGAGAGAAAATGTGGAAATGTTTCAGGTGAAACATCTGTTGATCGGCCCAAACCTGTGACTCAAACAATTATTAATAATCCTGTTTGGTATTGATAATCACATTTTTCATGATTTCTCAAATTTCTGATCGAAAACGGTTCATCATAATTGTTTAATTTAATAATAGATATTCTGATTACATGCTTAGCATTATAAACGAAATTGTTAAAGTTTGATCGTCATCAGTATGTTGTCGATTGCATTGGTGATGAATTCCCGTACGTTAGCTTTGACCCGCTGGGTGGGATTTGCTTGTACCTGAGACAGGTGTTTCCCCGGAGAACGGCACGACTGCGGCGTGTCGGGTGGAGAGCGACAACCAGTCACGATGTTAGTTTAGCGTCAGCGCAGACGCGAGACCCGTTGTGGTTAAACAGAGACACAAAGAGAGAGAGAGACGGTGGAGTGACACGCTGCTAAACAGACACAGCTAATTACCTCCCACACAGGCTCTAGCTCAGCCGATATCGCGCTCCGTTCTCTCTCCGTACACCCCCCACCCTCGCTCGCTCCCGGGCTCAGCTGCCGCGCTCGCTGTTGTGTATAATCTTCAGTCTGCGCTTGTCTCCGCGCTGCCTTCCCCTCCCCCCGTCCTCGCTCGCCCGCTCGCTGCTGGCTGATGCAGTATTAATGGCTTTCTGCTCTCCTCACATTTCCCCCCCTCCTCTCTCTCTCCAAAGCCCCCCCAACCCACTCCATTCAGGGCTCTGCGCTCCGCGAGAGCCACAGACCGCCTCAAGTACCATCGATTGAGGGCTGCCTGTTACTGCTGTCCCTGCTGTGTGCGTTTGTGTGTGTGTGTCTGACAGACTAGGTCTTGGTTTTTGCGTGTGTGTAGCCCATTGTGTTTCTGTGCAAGTTTAGGCCTTGAAAATCTTGGTGTAATTTTGTATAATTATCTGTACGTGCATCTGCGCGAGGGCAAGCAGGTGACGCGGCGCGTACGCTCGCGAACGAGCTCGTGTTTGTTTCGTCTTCTGTTGGCTGTTGCTAGCTTGAAAAATCTAGGCAGGCACTCGGTGGTGTTCGTGTGTTCAAATTTGGCTTGCAACAGTTTTCAATTTCCATTATTACACCACTATACTTCGAATAAAATGGGATGAAATAATATTAAAATGTACAACCTTGCCGTGACAACGCTAGCTTGTTGTGGCTAATTACCACAGCACTACTGTAGTGGTTGCTAAGGTGTTGCTAAAGATCTCTAACCCAAAGTATATAAAATATTACCAGTGCTGCTTTCCTTTGAATATAGCCAACAAAAATCCAGAAGCCTCATCTAATTAGTTGCTCTTCTTTCTTGAATTTTTTCCCTCAGACCGAGAAACTGGCTGCTGCTCTCAGACGTGCTCAAGCGTCTAAAGATGTCCGCCAGAACGTTCCGGGCCACGTTCGTGCACATCGAGGTGGTGACCATCGCCGAGGCGGAGTTCTACAAGCAGGCGTCTCTGAGTCAGCTCTTCTCCTGTCCCGAGGAGCTGGAAGGATTCATGCCTGACAGCAAGGAACTGCTGGACCTGGTGGAAATCAGCTCTGAGCTGGTGGCGTTGTTGGGCTCGTCGGTCGAGTACCTTGACGACCGGTGGGAGCCAGCGTCCAGACCTCGCTCATGAACTTTGGAGACTTGAGGAGCACTACAAGAAAGGACAAGGACATTCTGGGATGTTTCTTGACATTTTGAGGAGTTTTTGGTCCCAGTTGGGAGGCAATTTGGACTACGAGAAGGTTTCGGAACATCTCAATGCTGTACATAGTGTACATTCTGCAGATATAGAAAGAGGACCCGAGGTTTGGACCGCTGTCTCTAACTGACTTGGAGATATGAAGCCATGCTTAAAACATGACTCTCTTTCATATAAAGGAGATGTTTTCTAAATAGGAATATAACTATATATACAGTCACTGTATTTTATTTGTGTGTATTATATATATAGATATAAATATATATATAAATATATATATATACGCTGCCTTTTTTGTCATGTTTGGTCAGGTGTTTATTTTATAATTGGATGTTCTGAGAACTGCTGTAAATATGTAATCGGGGTTATATTGGGGTTTTAAATGCGACGTCCACATTAAGACTGAAAGCAACTCTGTGTTCACACAGGCTGATTCGGTTTGTCAGGAGTTGATACCGCACTTCAGCAGTGATTTTGTCTTTCTGTTCCGCGTTTTTACGGTGTTGACCAGTAACCCGTTTGGGAGATGTTTCAGTCTCAGTGTTAAACTCTAAACCACAAAGCCGGTTCGTACTCTGAACACGAGCTTTTGCTTTGACTGCAGTCATTTATTTATGAGTGGAATTAAGATATTTTAACGTGGCTTTTCTTTGTAAAGTATTCAAGTAATTGTAAAATACTAATCTGAGGTTTTGTTAGGTGAAGACACGCTTGAACTTGTAAATAACGGGTTGATAATTTCAGTAACGTTTCTGATGTGTGTCATTGTTTTTCGAGAAGTGTTCGGACTTTGTAATTACATACGCTATCATTTGTATTTATATTTTACCAAAAAAAGTTCCTTTAAATAAATGGCAATAAAAGATCTTGTACATCTTGTGGTGTTTTTATATTTTTATTTTTACAGTATCCTTACCTTATTTTCATGATTTATTAAATATTGCTTCAAAACAATTTTCAGAAATTAAGACCTAAATTCCATAGTGGCCCTTTTGTCATCAGCTGAGTCCTACATGAGACGCTCACTTCCTGTTCAGCTGGAGAAAACAGGAAATGAAGACTGAGTCACCGGATATTAGAGGCCTGAGGCAGAAGTGAGGAAAGTGTTTGTCTGTCTGATAACACTCGGACGTTACTGGCTCGGTTAACTTTCCATAACTTTAATGTAACTGTCACACCTTTTCCCACTAAAGCCCTACAGACAGAACCAAAATATCCTGTTTCGTTGTTTTTAAAGGGTTAGTTTACCCCAATTTTTAAATTTTTCCATCATTTACTCAATCCCTTTAAAATTATTTAGAAATTCTTTATTTGTGTTTCACAGAAAGCATAATGTCATGTGGGTTTGGGACAACATGAGTTTAAATAATGACCGAATTTTCATTCTTGTGGTAACAGTTTGTATTTAGGGAAAAGTAATTGTTGTTTGTTTGTTTTGAAACATGACTGGTTTAACTGAAGATTTTACACCCTAGTTAATTATCCATTGAGATTTTATTTGTAATGTTTGCGTGTCTGAGTGGTCACGATTTAGTTTTTTTAGCACAAACTGACTGTACATTTGTGAGTCACCAACAGTGATTAAAAATGTGGTCAAACACTAAACTTAATTTATTTGTTTTGGTTAAACATTGGAAATCTCTGTATTAAATCATGCTTCTTATTATCTGTTATTAGGACACTGGAGGCCGTAAAGTAGGACGCTTTAATAAAAAGAAATTTAATAATTGAATATGAATAAACCCAATTCTTCATAATTCTAGATATATTTAAGATCGCCGTGTTATTATAATATTCAACACAAATGTTTCAAATGTGGTTCAGCCAATCAGATTTTAGATGGAACTATACGTTTTCTGAATGTGTTAGCATTTTAAAAAACGGACCTTCTACGGTTCCGACTATTATTCGAAATGACAAGCGATGCTTGTAGATAAATATGAGAAAAACACACACATGACGGTCCCCTGTTGGTCATTTCTAGCTCTGTAAGGTGTCAACGTAGCTACGTTTTGCATGCGACAATTTAGGCGTTTCTGTGGATGGAGCCGTACGTCGGCCAGCGCTGTGAAAGTCGGGCTACAGGGAAGAAATGTGGCCATCTAATTAAAAAACAATTAAATTACATTAGGCTTGGTAATTACACCCTCCCCCTCCCGTGGCTTCCGTGTTACGACGGTTAATCCGCTCTTTATCTGTTAGAATGAGCTCTGACATTGACGAAACTCCACTATCAGCGTGAAGAGACACATCTGTCCGCTGAACGTGTCTGCCGGACGCATGTGGTGTGAGGAAACTAGATCACTCCTGTTATAATCATCAGAGCTCTTTACGTCGCCACGCTAAACGCTTTCATTTGACGAATGATGTTTTGATTTTTGATGCGCTACTTGAGTTTGTTTTTGCTCATATTTGTGAATTTTCTACTATAGATTTCTGCATTAGATGTTTATTTAACTTGTAATGCCTAAAATTGCCTTATATATATATTGATATTTTATTACATTTTAGAATGCTTAATTGAGCCTAAAAAGCAGAATTGGTACAGTTGACTTTAACAGTTGGTCTGAAATGTATTGTTTTGTTGTGACTTAGCCAGCGGTTTTAGAGATATCCGTCTTCCTATTCAAGTAGATATGACTTGTATGACTGAAATAGCTGCCTGGAGGGTTTTTAAAGATGGCCGCCAAGTGCAGAGGCTTCCATAAAGGGACTTTGGCTGTAGCAGCGTTGCAGCAGAATTTGCAGTGTGATGCATTTCATAGTGCAGCATATTCAAACTTGCATATAGAAGTGCATGCTGGCGTACTCGGTAAGGTTGTTTTGGGGCTACCTGCCAGCTCGTGGACGACCTCAAGGCCTTGCTGCGCATTTGGTAGTTGCCCCAATGCACGGCTGCTTAATTTGCATAACGTTTTCCGCGTCGCCAAACAAAACTAAAACGCTTGTGTCATAATCAACAAAAGCTACACAGCATGTGTGTAATAGCTTCATTGAGTTTAACTGGAGTCTTCTAGATGTGTCACGTCGCATGCAGGGCGGACGCAGTCGCCCCTCGATCAAAGTGCAGCAAGCGTGTATTTAAACTTGGAGGCCACTGGGCATCCACTTTACTGCAGCTGTCGGAGGGGTGTGTGTGTGTGTTCCAGGGTCCGACGCTTTGCCCATCTCTGAGAGGGGCTCGGCATGGACGCGCACATTTCTGGTTTGAGGGCAGGCAGGAAAAACGCTCTCCGGCGGATTAGGTAACCTCTACACTAATTAATTCTGCGAAGGGCTTTTCAGAGCGCCGCACGCAGCTCTCAGAGCGAGAGAGAGAGAGGCAGGCTGAAAGGATTGCATTATTTTCCGCCGCGAAAGGAAATCAGAGAGCGGTGGTCTCTCGGGGGCCTGGCGGCGCGCTCTAATAGCTCGGCGCGATCTCTGCGAGGATATTGCTGCCCTCGAGTGTGTGTGCGCTCTGGCAAGCGGGGGCTGGTGAGAGCCGCGCGGAGCACGTGCGAGGATATTTTTATGGAATACACAAAGGATGTGTGTGAGACAACGAGGAAATACAAAAACAATGAGATGCGGTGCAGGTTTTTAGAAGCGCTCGGTGATGTATGAGCAAGATTGGAAGTGTGAAAATTCCCTTTTGAAATGAAAGTATGTTTTCGCCGTATTTGAATGTGTTTTTTTCTCAAATGCGGATGGAACACCCACATTCAACAATGGAAATTCCGTCATCATCTGCTCACCCTCGTGTTCTTCCAAACCCGTATGACTTTCTTTTCTTCTCTGTGATCCACAGATGAAAGTCATACAGGTTTAAATGACATGAGGTCGACATGACATCATTTTCAGTTCTGGTTGTACAATGTTAAATGTTTTAACAATGTTTCCACAGTGTTGCAACAAATTTGGACCAGTGTTTGTTGCAACAACCGGTACTTTAAAAAAACATGTACAATAGTACCATTTATTTCGTATTTTTGTTCAGTATGTGCTTAAAACCAGTTCTGAAGGTGAGGGTTGTTGTTTTAAAAGTTTGCACTATTGCAATCTGGACTGGTTTCGTCTCATTGCTTATATGAGTTCCTGTGTATTAGCGTGTGTGTGTGTGTGAGTTGCACGCGTGGCCTGAATGAAAACAGATGTTGCTTTCTCTCTCCCCTGTGAATCAGTTTTTTCCTGCAGATCATCACCTGTCAGACACATGTTACGGAGCGTGTGAAACACAAGGCAATGCTACTTATAAACAAACACGTTAAAGGATTAACTCATCCAGTTCTGTTATTTCCTCCTTATGTTGTTCCAAAACTATATGAATTTTTCTCATGATGAATCAGTCCTCAAAGATCTTTACATTACATTTATGCTTTTGGCTGATACTTATATCCAAACTGACTTACAGTACATTCATGTTTATCAGTATGTGTGTCCCCTGAAAATCGAACCCACAACCTTTGTGCTAACGCAGTGCTCTACCCATTGGGCTACAGGAACATTTTACAATGTTAATGTGCATATTGTAAAGTGTAAAACTGCATTATGTCAGCTTTGATCAATGAAGCTAAAGGCTCTTTATTCTTAAGTTAAATTTTGTTGAACTATTTCTTTAATATGACCAACTAATAAAATGGTACACCAGACCCTCCCAGCTAACAGGAAACCTTCTCAGAATGTTGGCTAACATTCTGAAAACATTTCTGCAGTACCGTTACTAGAACTTTCCCAGAGTTATATATCATATATATCAAAAACATTATTCTTCAGTTATTTGTGGAACGTTTTTAAAACATTACAGAATTAGAAAATGTTTGAATAACCTTCTCACAACCAAGCAATGACGTTAATACATCTAAAAATGACGTTGTGAACATTCGTGGAACTTCGAAAATAACATTTTAATGTTTTTGTTACTTAATGGAAACCTTCTTACAAGCTGAAAGCGTGCGAACGGTTCATAACTCAGAAAGCAGATCTTTAGTTCGCCGTTATGTGACACATTAACACAGAGACGCACGCATGCAGTCGCGGATCGTGTAGAAGTTGTGCTCTCCGGTAGGTAACAGTGATCCGTCCATCTGTCCGTGCCGTCACACGCTGGCAGCGGCTGCGGGCGATGGCGAGCTGGAACAGGGACGCGGGCGCGCAGCCAGAGCGACAGAGAACACACGCCAGTCGGGTCTCGGGTTTCAGGAAAGTCTTTGCGCGCTGCGGCGCCTCCAGCAGCTGTTATAAATCAGGGTTATCGCGCAAACACGCACGCAGATACCCACCGACCCTGCGTCATACATCACTTACAACAATTTCCAAACGTTTACACGCACGCACACGCTAAATAAAGCCTGTGAGAGCCAATATAATGTTCATTTGCAAAACCATCTTCATTATACACGTAAAATAGTGATTGGATCAGGAAAGATGGGCGTTACGTATTAAAAGGGAGTTTGTTGATCAAGGATTTGTGATGCCACCTAAAAAGATTAAAGACTAACTTTCTTGTATTTAGAATTAACATGCATCAATGAAGCAACATATTTATAAAATAATTAGGGTCGATTTAAAGTTCATGTTGGCTAGCAAGATTTGTTCTGTTTGCAAGAGGCTGCACAGTCCGGGCACATTTAGCTATCGACAAAACGGAGCTCACGCTCCAATTTCATGCCCCTGTACACACACTGACTAATTACCCCACTGGAATGTTACCCGGCCGTACTGAGCTGTGTGTAGTTTAAAGAGATTTGTGCCCTAACCCTTTCATCCCACGGGAGAAAGAAAAGCTCTTTTTTTGCCTGCTCAGTTTTATCCTCTCTCCTCAAGTGGTTTGTGTGCATGGAGCATTTGTGATCGGTATGTGTGCAAATGTATCTCAGGGGCAGCAACCTTGAGACCGGGTCTACAAACACAGCCGTGAGGAACGCCCAGAGCAGCCACACAGTGACACAATCTCTGCACCTCCCAGATCATTACAAACCAGAGAGAGAGACAGAGAGAGAGGACGGAATAAACAAGAGCTTCCTCATCTTTGCTTACCTTCAATATCCACGTTACACAATTTCTAACTCACAGTTGTTGTGTTTTGTCCAGAAACCAGTCTTTCTGCAAACCATTCAACATAAAACTGTTTAGTATAATGTAGTGTTTCCTAGAAAAAGCATCACAACACTCTTTAAAATAAAGGTTCTTAAAGGTTCTTCACAGCGATGCAATAGAAGAACCACTTTTAGTTCCCCAAATAACCATTCAGTCAAAGATTCTTGAAAGAACTATTTTTACTAGAACTACCTTTTGTAAATCATAAAGGTTCTTTATAGATCCATACAGCCAAAAATGGTTCTTCTATGGCATCCTAAAGCACCTTTTTTAAGAGCGTATGTTTATTGTATATGATTATTCCAAATACATTTATCACACAGCAAAATAGCAACTCAAGAACCTACAGAAAATATGATGTTGATATACATTGAAGGTTCTTTACTAAACCAAAAGTGCCATTGAAGAACCTTTATTTTTTAAGTGTGTAGAGAGTTTATCATGTTTAAAGTCATTGAAATGTTGGTTTGTAAACATTCTGAAAGCCACTACGTCCGTAACCTAATCCAAGTTCTGTTTCAACAGCCTGAGGGCTTCTATCCACCAGAGAAGACAAATAAAAGCTCTCATTGTTTAGATGCTAAAGCTAAGCTGACACTTTGACCTGTCAGGACCCCCGTGAGCCTAAAAGCTCAACTATGTTTAGCTCTCTGTGGGGTGTTCACTTACTCTGAGAAGGGATTTAAAACTTAAAAAGACAATTGAAATAACACTTTTTTGGGACGTTTTGGGGGGCCTGGATCTCTTTGTGCTGTGGTCTTGCTTCAGTTCCATTAGAGGGCCATTTCTGGAAAGACGTGAACTTTGCCAATGTGCTTTTCCAAAGGTTTTTGGGATTATAGGCGGACATAATGCATTATCGTTTGAAGCTCTTAGAACACACAACCTGGGGTGTTTCTGGGGCCATTTAGGACCCCAAAACACGTGGCCCTTGTTAGAGGACCATCTGCTAGAAAGATTCCCTCGATTCATAAACCATTTTTTGGCTCTCTGTATTTCTCTCTCGCTCTCCGCTCCCAGGAGACTATTTTTCTTGGTCTTGCCCGAGCAGCGCAGCCCGACCACGACCCCACACACACACACACACATTCATCACCCGGCCGTACCCCTGCGAGCAAACACACCGGTCTGCGGCTGCAAAGTCAACAGCACAAGGTTTCTCCCTGCTGCTTTTATGCCTCTGTGCGGAGTTCAAATTTTAGGCGAGGAACGGTTGCCAGATAATCAACCAAGTGTGTGTTTAAATAAATTCAATCGTGCATTCTGAGTAAACAAGGCAACCAGACAAATGGTTATTAATTTAGTTTGCGCAGCATTAGATAAAGACTTTGTGAGAAAGAAAATATCAGGTGCGTTTTAAAATAACATTCCTTAACAACCAGCATTCAGGAATTTCAAACGCTCAAGACAACATTCAAATAACCTATTAAATAGCACAAACATCAGATTATATTTTATGGGTTATATATGCCATACCCTGAAATTCATATCGCAATATATATTTGAAATGTACACTGTTTGTCATTTTTTAATTCAAATGATTACAAAGTGCCTCCCAAACTCTTGCATATGGAAGCCACCGCTGTGTGTTCAGCGACACCTGGTTCAAACCCGCCGCCCATTAATTCTTAATTGCCTTGCCGGCGTGCGGAGGAGCGGAGCGTTTTTCTGACGCCTCTCGCCCGCAGCCTGTTTGCGTTACAGGCTACTTGATCGGCGAGAGCAAAGAGAAGAAAAGCGCTTCGGGGGAGTGTGAGGAGCAGAGGGAGGAGGTGCGGGCCGCGGGTTTGGCAGTAAATTCGAGCACTGACATGAATTGCGCGAGGGGCCGGTCCCTCTGGAAACTCCCCTGTGACGCCAGTGGAGGCCTGCGCGTTATTGCGCGCACACACACACTATACGCACGCACGCACGCACGCACGCATCGCCTGCGCTTCTAGGATCCGCGCTTTCATGCGATATTTAGGTTTGATCAGAGCTACAGATCTGTCACATTGTCTGTACGTGTCTTGTTTGTGACATAGCTATACTTTTGGGTACACGAGTAATCAAGTGGAACGTTTTGGGAACGTTTTTCAAGCTGTACAAAAGGCTCGTTTTAAACAGCTCGACTGCCAAATAAATGTATTTTTGGTTATTTATAGTAATTGTACCCAAACTCACATCATTACCAAATAATCATATGATACATATTCCAAAAAACGGTAATTCCATATTCCAAAATGGTAATTCCAAGATGTCCTAATAAACGCGTGTTTGTGCGTCTGTTTCTGCTATGGGATTGTTTGTTTTCGACTGAAATTCCCGGGTTCTAGACTCGGTTCCAGAACTTGTACGTGACCTGGTTGTTGATTGTCGCGCTGGCTGCTGTCGGGGTTTAACGAGCGCAGCGTGTCGTTAAAGCGCCGGTTTACGAGTCTCCTTTATCGTCCCACTCACACGCATATACGCGAGCGGCACAGACTGTAGAAGCCCTAAAGACTCAGATTTAATGCTTCCTGCCCGAGCTGATCTGACTCCCACAACCAGCTGCTGCCTTCAATCTCTCTCTCTCTCTCTCTCTCTCTCTCTCTCTTTGGCGTCCAGATACCCGTGTCTCTAAGACGACGGTACGGCTTCAATTCAAACAATACGCACTTGTGCACCTCACAACAGACCGTTTCCATAACGTTAATATTTGGTTCCCGATTGGTTATTTGTTTGGGAACCAACGTTGTTTTATAATAACGTTACCAGAACGTTCTGGGAACCACATTTGGTAGCTGGGTCGCTTCTTGTGAGACCCATTTGACTTCCATTGTTCCAGATTATAGTTATTATAGATTCCTAATACAGACACCTTTGGGCATCGTAGATTTTAATTAGATGGAGGTTATGATACATTTGTGAGGACCTTTTTAGATTAATGAGTGATATTATCATGATACTTACTTAAAATACCATTTTACATGCCTAAACCACCATATTATGTTTAAAATACCATGATATTATATGATACTTTGACTAGTTTCTTCTAAGTGTTATCATGTCCATAAATGGTTTTATGGTGCATCTATGGAAGTGATAACATGTTTGTCATGTTTATAAGTATTGTTAATAAATATTGTTTAACTTGTATTTATTTAGCTGTTTTTAGTTGTAATTTAATAACCCCTTTTTAGGACGTCGCCAAAGGGAAGCTTTTCCACACTGAGTCAAATTCAGGTGACATACTTTTGGATTTTTATACAAATAATATTTCATACAGCTATCTGTCTCTGAAACACACACACACACACTGGGAGAGCTCCCGTTAATCCGTTTGTCACGGTAAGCGTGCATCCCGAGAGCTGAGAAATTATTCCTTCTCCCCGTGCGACGCTCCGCGCACCGATGCCGTGCGTGCGCGCGTTTTAATATGCGTGTGTGTGTGTGTGTGTGTGTGTGTGTGTGTGTGTGTGAACAGACAGGCAAGCAGCTGCAAATGTTAAATTGTTTCCAATTACTGCCCGCGCGGCGATACGAGGGGAATAATTCTTTCCGTATGACAGCGCGATTCGATTATTCCGCACGCGAGAGACGCTCCTTATAACCGCGTGAAAAACGCCTCGCGCGCTGCCGGGGAAACACACACACGCACGCACATTGCTGTGTGTGTGTGTGTGTAATGATGCGTTTCGTGTACCAGCGTTACACTTTTGATTGACAGGCAGGAAGGACCCGCGATCCGACGCTTTGAAGCAACACGACGTGCGTCAGGCGCGTATCTAATGGTCAGTGACCTTTGACCCGCGCTCATTTCAACGCGACGCGACCCTCTAATAACTCCATTTGCTCACCACAGCTTCGATCAAAGTGTAAAAGGTCGATATGTGATAAATGTATTAGCGATTTACACAAAGTTGGTCATTTTTGTAGTAAAAATATACACCCGGATTTTTTCTTCACTCCAAAACCCTCATTTTTGCGATATTTTACTGTTGTGTATTTTGTAATTTAATTGTATTTTATTTATTAGTTTAATTAAATTAAATAAATGATTAAAGAAAATAATTTTAACTTACCATCGGTTACAGAAACGAGATAACGGTTGACGTGTGACGTCACGGACGTCAACGGGCGCTCGCTTGGACGCGCGCATGCGTGGATGATATTTGCGAGTGTGACGTTTGAATACTGAGGTAAATTTCGGCTTTCTGTCAGGCAGGTTATATTACGGCATTTGAAACGTATTATGGCATTTTATCGCCGTTTTATTTTTTACATAATTTTTTCCCAGTCGCCATTTGCTCGTATTGTGTGGAATAGCATAATCTGGATATTGGCCTGTGATTGTTGTGTTTTGTACAGAACGCAACAGGTGGCTGGATGACATGAGGTGAGAAAATAATCATTTCTTATGATTTCTGTTTATAATTATAAACGTATTATCAAATGCAGCTGATTTCATTTATCTGAAATGGGTGAAATAGTAAGACGGACTGTTGTACTACCATGTTTTTTTATTTAAATTTTTGACATGTACCATGTTAATACTGTTAATTTCTTGTAGCACTAAGAGTTTGCTAATATCAAACCAAACAACAAACTTATGTGTTATGACTGTAATATA
>JAZGTK010003609.1:0-15536 GCA_036877625.1 Ambastaia sidthimunki
AACACTTATGCACAGTGTTTCCCAAACATTTTACCCCTTCAAACAATACATTTTCTTTTCGTGTGCCTTCTTTCTCTGTCACGTTCTTGTTCTGTTTTTGCTTTGTATTCTGTTCCTAGTTCCTCTGAGTTCATTCTCACATTCACTAGTCCCTGATTTGTTTACATAGTTACTCAGAGTTCTCATTAGTTTCCTTGGTTCCTGATTAGTCTTACCTGTGCCTTGTTTTAGTTCCCCATTCACCCTTGTGTATTTACACCCTTCGTTTAGTTTATATTGAACTGTTTCTGACACTGCTCTGATCAAGGTTATGGGAACCTAAAATCTGCCGCCTTAAGACCAATTAGTCAATGCTGTACGGCAACCCACTAAACCACTTAGTAACCTTTACAGTGGCAATACTCCCTTATGGGCCTGTTATTTAATAAAAACACTCTATAAAGGGTAGTATTCTACAGGCAGCAGGGTTTAGGAAGACAGTATACAATACTATACAATCCATAGAGTGCTCTCTGTAAGAACAGTACTGTATACAAAGACAGCATGCTCTTGTGGGCGTAGGCAGACGCAAGAGCATGTAAAATTGCACTAGTAAACCTCAGAGTAACAGTTTATCTTTCACTGTAGGCCCACATCCTCGGGATCTCCTTATTTGTAAGAGTGTAAACGTTACACGATTCCATCGTGCTGTTTTTGAGAGTAGTCTGCCATTCAAACAGTAAAACATTATGGCTGGGAGGAGTAATGAGCTTTATAATGCTACCAAATGATGGGATTAGAGATTAGAGTCTAGTAACCAGGGCAGCCTGTTCATCTGAGGAAAAGGACGCCCATCTGCCCTCCGTATGCTCAGAGCATATAAACACTTACATATGCAGGCGTGCATATACACACAGACGCATATATATGTATATAAATAAAAGTTATGCATAATTAAAACTAAGATGCATAAACTAAGATGGATCTTAATTTTAATCGAAATTTCTGCAGAACGTAAATGTTAGTGACAGGCCAATTCTGCAGTTAAGACGAGAAAAACAATGATTAGTTTGCCACTAATCATTAACGTAGGAGCTACAGGAAGTCTTTCATTACAGAAAATGACGGCAGTCTGTGATATTTATATTTCCCACAGTCATGTGACTGAGAGCAGAGAGATTAATCCTGTGTTTCAGCAGAGCGGGTGATGGGACTGATGAAGATAAAGTGAAGAGGAGTAGCTAAGACATTATTGGCTCAAGTCCAGAAACATTTTGTACAGTCCACTCCTTTCATCTGTTGTGTTGCACAATGTTTAATCTGCCTTGAGAATATTGCAAAGGAAATAATTTTTGGAAAAACATGTAAATGTGGAAAATAGCTTCATTTTGCTCAAAATATTTTTGCATTGGATGAAATGTTTTATGATAAAGTGAAGCTTGTCAACTTGAGAACTGTTAATTATAAACAGAAAATGAGGTTCTTTGAACCAACTACAGCTGTTCTAAAATAGATATGTGCCTCATATCTGCTATATTTACATTTTAAAGATGCATAATATGTCCATGGGTTTTGTATATCCACATTTAAAATTGATATAATTACATTACAGCTCCTGTAATTTAAGTTTCGCACATTTGTAATCCCTATTTGGCTTTCACTTTTTCATTTTATATGAAGTCTTGTGATGTGTCATTTTAAGTGCAAATAAAATGTGTTCACCACTGGATATGGAAGTTACCAGCTGAGCCTCAATCTATTTCAAACACACAAAATATGTCAGCCATTAACATTTGAGAAGAGTAGTGGCAGACCTTTCAATTGCTTTGTTCTAATAAACTAAAAGTAAATGTTCACACTCCTGATGTAAATATGAGTAAAATATGAGTAGTGCTTGCCATGGCAAAATCTCCCTATTTCCTCCCTATATACTGAATCGATCCCTAAATGCCTACAGGCTCTGTAATACTTGGCATTAAAATGTGTTTTATATCTGAATGTTGTCCAGCAATGAAAAGACAAGTATGGACAAGGATGTTCACTTTACATTGGAGCCATCTGTCGAAACTTGAATAGAATAGTTAATTCTCTGCCAAATGACATGCAAACACACTCACCTGTCTGCTGTCATGTTTGGAGGAGGAGCTGCTATTACTGTGAGATGGAGAGGAGATCTTTTGGGACATGATGGAACTTTTCTCCTCTGAGCTCATCTCCTGCTTTCAGCATAGAATTGAGGAAAGGAGGAGGAGAAGGACAGAAAAAGGGAGGGAGAACAAGCAGCTCAGCAGTTGTGGGTCTCCATTTGCTTCCTTTTCCACACAGTGTTGAACCTGCGGACAGATGATGAGAGAAAGAAAGGGTCGATCAGGAGACCTCAACATCATATCAGGCTTTCATCTGTACAGGTAATGAACACCAGTCGCCCACCACAGGATATCAGATAGCAAAACTGTAAGCGTAAGAACTTGGTCAGCTGGACAGACAGCCTTAAGGCTCATGTTGAAGGACGATGCTAGCCTACTCAAACACAGCATGAATCAGTCGTCCTCCCCAAGATCATCTCCCACTCAGCTTCTACCAATTATGACTGCAGAAGTGTGGGGGCTAAAACACGGACGGTTTCATTTATAGTAGGAACAAACCTCTGTCATCACCACAGCATGCAGGATCTTCCCTGTCACAGGAAGGGAGCACAAAATGCAAATGCTCTCTTGCTTTGTCTCTGGGTTTGTTTGAAGTCATGTGTTACAACATCGCATGCAAACTCACATCACAACACCTGTGTCTAGTCCCCCGTGTTTGTGTTTAGATTTAGCCACATGTACACAAGGTGTATAAAAGGCTTAAAAAGGGTTCTTTGCAGAAATGCCATAGAAGAACCATTTTTGGTTCCCCAAAGAATCTTCTTCAAAGAAACTTTTCTTTCTTTATTTTTTTTACAGTCTGACGAACCTTTTACCTTTTTCCTCTACAAAGAATGCAACAAAAAGGTTCTGCGCATGTCAATGGTCTTTATGGAACCATACAGCCTGACAACGTACCTTTATTTTTGTCAGGAACATTTATTTTACAAAGAGTTCATATTAGGCAGCAACCTAAAATGTTTAAGAAAGTTTAGTCTACTGTGGATGTCTGCTGTACAATGTATGAATATAAATCTGAAGGCCACTAACACTGGCACAGATTTTCTGCATGCCACGGATGACATTATTTAATAAAGGCATTTTAAAATTCACACTGTATCTCCTTCAGCCTCTCGTTCTCTTCCTGTCTACATTAAAAGCAGCAGCAAAGGACACAATGTGAGAAGCAGAAATGCTGCAAGGTTAATTAGATTAGAAGTTCTGCCCCCCCACAACAACCACCCTTCATTTTCATTCACCTGTGGAGGTCACTGCAAACCTACGTCTGTTCCAGCCATTCTTTCTCTCTTTCTCTTGCTCTCAGTTATTGACTCCCACCTCCTTAGCAATAAATACTGAAGCTGCAGATATATTTGTATTTTCATTGCCCTTGGTGCGGGATAACAGTGGAAACACACAGGCAGCTGAGAGCAGTATATCAGCTGTACATTCACACCACACCACACCCAGCCATCAGAACTTCAGTTCACTCAGCTCATGTGTCAGCTCCATATCAACATGCTCGGGTTTAATCACTTCCTGTGGAAGTGAAGTAATCTCAATACAGCCGAGTGGTAACATGTTGTGAAAATTCATAACTAGCTCTTGATGCTTTTAATTCATTGTATCTGATGCACTACAACGACATGAAGAATATCACAGATTAGAAACTCAAGAGAGCGGTTGGGTCTTACTGAATCAGGCCCTGTTTACACACAGCACTGTGTATTATCAAGCTCCAAAAAGACCAATAAAACACTACAGAAGCTCATAAAATGAGTCCAGAATGCACTATATTTCAAGTATGCACCAGCTTTATGTGAAGAATAGACCAAAATATAAGATGTTATTTTCTGAAAATAATGGTGTTTATGACTAAATAAATTCAGGAACTAACAACATTCTGGCATCAAATGACCTCAGAATTGTTGCAGTGCATCTTTATCATTGGGTACATTATCACTGAGAAGGACTTCTATTTTGTACTGTGTCCTGCACAAAGCTACTGCTTCATACGGCTTCAGAAGACATGGAATATAGCACACGGGTGACTTTTAACATTCACCATCTGTGAAAGGATCACTTCAAACAGATGTTAATATGCTGTGTAAATGAGGCCCCAGTTGTTTGGTAAACATCTCATTGATGACTAACAGTGATACAGTCTCAACATAATTTCAGCTAAAGAAACTGCAGGGGTTTCTCATTTAAGTTTCTTGAACAGAGTTTGCGTGGCAGTTACCCCTCACCTCAGACAGGTGACATCAGTCAGTGTGAGGTCGATTGTTTCGATATTTTTTTTAAAAAGGAGAACAGCGACTTCCGTCACCGCTCACCGAGCTTTGGTGAACACACAAGCAGCTAATTAAGGCCTCGGCATGAGGTCTCTTAGTAGCTGTGGTGACTGGTTTGTTCCGGTAAAGACTCCTGGTTGTGAGTAAACAGCATTCTCAGTCACTGCCTCGCCTCACGCTGCTTCAGAAGCCAACAGAGAGCAGCTGCCTCCGAATGCCGCCCCATCATTTATTCATTCACTTTCCACTGATCGCATTCAGCACACACAGATGCACACACAGTCACAATGACACATCGTACAAAGTGCAAACGCATGCACACAACACACCTAAGAATGCCATGTAACCTTAGATTTGTAAAGCAGGCTGTTTATCGAAAACATCTCATCATTTAATTGTTGTGCATACAGTTGAATACAGACAGGCTATTGTCTGATGTGATCGAATCCCAAAAAACATATTATGAGGTAGTTGTAGACCACTATGACCACATTTATGACCACATGTTATACAAAGTGTTATGGAAAAGTGAAACCCTATCACAGCTAAAATAGATCAGAAAATCCACTTTCAAGACCAGATATATTGTGAACGCATAGAAAATTGTATCCATTTGCTATCAGTTAACTGAGTTTATTTCTAAAGGGGATATGTGTAAAAAACCCTTAAAGAGTTAAACTTTCCACTGGCAGTAAAGTTTGGGAAAAACATCACTTAATTTGATCACTTAAAAACTAGTTTATAGTTTTTGAACAACAGGAGAGCTGCTGTCTCAATGTATTCTAATGACCTTTTGCTCTAGCAATCATTGTTTTTTATATATCGCAGTTCTAGTTGCAATACTTGTCCAAATAATTGCAACACGGTTCGTGCCAAAACAATTCCACAATCTAATAACTAAAGAGTCCAGTCACAGCGTGAGCTGTGGGTTTAATAGGCACAGAATGAGCAACAGTGCCTTACATTCAAAGATGCTCATTATCAGCCGAACCCTGAGATTCAGCGAGCAGGGTCTTACATTCTGACTGATGATGTGTATAAGCTCATACAAGAGATGGGCTGGGGAAAATGGGTCACATCTCTGAATCATCACTGTCCAACCCACTGACAGAAGGGCTGAATGAAACATTCACTAATGCTCTGGGCAATCCAGGACCCTCTCACACAGCATCAATTAAAGATAGAAATAACAAGACCCTTGAAGAAATGAAGACCCTTCACTTCAATTTTAACAAGCTTCCTAAAGACAGGACAGTGGCAGCATCAATTTATGACCTATTTGTAATTTATTTGAGGAAATGAATAATTTATTACACAGAAAGAATGAGTTTTACAACCCACATTTGTTTTTTTTAGATGAAAAATAGCAGTGTCCACATCGATAATTTGTTAATATTTTTAAATTATTTGTATTCAGAGGAGAAAATATTAGGGCTATTAGGGCTTAATTCCTGTCTCTCTGAAATACTAGAAGCTAATTGTTATTGTATCATTCTGTTAAAATATTATTTTTAAACTGACTGTTAAACTGAATAATTGACCACAGTTCTGTGAATTTCATAGCTGTTTCATGTTTCTTATACCACTCTGCACTCTCTTTCTTTTACAAAAATAAAAAGAAACAATAAAAAACAATAAAAAAGCCAAAATTTCTATTCTGGTGCATTTCAAATAACGAATTCCTTGTATAGCAAAACTATTTAAAAAAAATACATTCTATCAATATCTAGGTCACATTGTTTATGTTTAGCATATAGTTATTGTAATATCCCGTATTCTTTTACTTTTTCATCTGCTTTGGACTTTGGCACTTGCAATTACATTCATAGCTCATTCTAAATTTAGATTTCGGTTAAATAGAAATAGCTGTGTGCGCTGACCTAATTCTACAGTATGTTTTGCCATCATTTTGCCACTTTTTGTAACCAATGTACAGTAACAAAAAACATCAAACTTAGTGTGGGAACTTCAATACAGTAAAGCAATAAATATCACTACTCCTCTTTGACTGAGTTTCAAAGCAAAAACTAACTATTAGTTACTAACTTTTTTCATTCAGCACAGATTCAGTGTTGCTAGGGTACACCCTTAAAATTGATGAAGGTGGAGCGCATACACTTATACTGCAGCGTCTGCACAGACAGGACGGTGACGTAATTATAGGTGAGATAGGATGACTGGCAGCTCTCTCTGTGTCTGTGGCCCTGTAATTTAATCTCTCTGTCACAGGGTGCACAGTATTGTATGTTTCTTTTGAAAGTGAGCATGGTACAGACAATGCCAAAAATAACTCCCACACAAAGCACTGATGGAAAACGAGTGACACTGGTGATACATGCAGGCCGCAGGCGGATGGATAAGGTGCTAGAATGTTCCGCAGGATGAGAGGATGATGTCAGGAGGTCTCTGTTAAAAGTGTGTTGTCCAAATCGCAGACGTACGCAGCTATGCACACCCACACACACAAATAAGCACCTTTGTATTGTTAGATAATCATATGCTAAACTACTTTGTTCTAATGTTTTAAGGGTATATAATTACAACACAGAACACTTAATGCGATCAGAAGATGTGGGTTCGGTTATAGACAGAGGCGTAAATGCACCAGAATGATCGCATGAGCAGATCATCATTAACTCGCAGCCTCGATCAGACGCAAGCAAGATAATCAGGAGGATTTCTCAGCAGGTAATGGAAGTAATTGTTGGCATTACCACTGAGACAGAGCTTGATTAAAAAGGTATATACTTTACAGCAGTAACCAGGTTGTGGATTAGCAGTCTAGGATTCAAAAGGGTTATAACAAGCTGAGTTTTGTTTGGTTAATGGCTGTGGTGAAGGTTTCTTTACAACTTCATCTTGTACAAATTATTTGGCAAACAAATCAAGCACTGTCGTCTTGAGGGAACATCTCTGAGAATACAGGCAGGTTAGAGCTTGAATTTATGACACGACCTTTATTTCCCACCGGAGAAGTTGCTTTAATTAAGTAAATTTAGTTGTGTTAATGCAGCTTCTATGACAAGCAGTGCACTCTGGAGACCTCTGAAGGCCCTGTAAGCACAAGCTCCTGATGTCAACAACTCAACTGTGTCCTTAAGCAGGGTGTGATTCATCACTTTATGAGCTAATGCATTTCTCTTAAAACACTGCTTTCTGGGCCCAAACCTTCTCCAGTCTGTCCTTCGTATATTTATTTAAAAGTTTATGGTGACTTGTCCTGTGTGAAGAAAGTGGAATTAATAGGTGAATCATTAAAAAGATTTGCAAAAATCAGACAGAGTTTGCCTGTCTGTCATTGGTTGATCTAACTGATAGTTCCGCCCCAAACACCTGTGGTTGCGCCTCGCTGCAGTTTCAGGCTGGCTGGGTGCTCAGTGAACCACAGCAATGTTTTGACTGTGCCACAGTGTGTACACTTTACAGTGAAATACATACTATACAGTGTACTGTATAGTATATTATATAATATACTTACAGTCTCACTATATTAAGACAGGACAGAAGAAACTATTCTAACATCTAAACAATTATGCACTTTATCAAAGACTTACTGGCTATTGCTTTTTTTAGAAGTTCACCACATTTATGCAGGTAAATCAACACTGACAGGAAACTTAGATCTGCAAACTCAACACTCTTGTTCCCCCAAAGCACAGCAATCAAAACAAGCATCATGTTTACATCAACGGCAGTGAGAGGTATCAGGTCCATCTCTCCCAGTCTGTGAGATCTGGACCACAAATGGCTTTTGAATTCTGATCCATCTCCTAAATCGTATGGGGCAAAAGTAGACATTTTATTGTGTCAGAAGTGTTGCGACAAACCCAGACAGATTATACCAGAATCCATTCGAATGAGCTTTTCAAAACTTGAACTGAGTTGGCAGGTCACGTTTAGTGCCGGGAGATCTAGCCTTAAAGATGAATACATATGAACAGTCACAGTAAGTGGGGTTCACATCTTTGGTGACATAATAAGACTGTAAAAACGTATGGGTGCCACTGAGCAGAATGAGCTCTGAAGATGTTCTGTCAAAGTCACAAGAAACCACAGACTGAATATTCTACGACTCAAATAACTGCAAAATATAACAAAATGTTGTGCAATGATACCACAGAGCCAGTGGTTAACAGTTTAGTCTCAGCAGGCAGTACAGTCTCTATTTGCAAAAGACGACTCTGAAGTCTGGCCTCTGGTCAAACACATCAAGTAATATTACACAGTCTGACTTAAAAACGACCTTGTTTTGAATCAGACAAGGTCTATTATTTTGAGAGAGGATTAATCATTTACGACTACACAACCTAATACTGTAATAGCGAGGGCATCTGGGTGAATGGGCACAGACAGGAAAATGAACAGAGGAGCAAGAGACCAAAACAAAAACAAGCGATAGGAGATAGTAAGAATGAGCCACAAAATTGCTAGCTGTGAGCTACATAGCCGTAATGACTAATCTATACAGCTCATTGTCTCCTAATGTGTTTTCAATAGATTAAGTCAGGAAATCCCTACTTACTTTCTATTGAGAAAGCCCTGCCCAAAAAGGCTTATACACACTGTGTGTGAAATTCCACCTCCGCTCTGCAGACTCAAGTCAAGTCTGGGGGCAAAGCCTCAATTTAATCTATTGGTGGGCCTGAATTATGCAGCAGAAACTGAAGACACTCAACAACAAACAGTGGTACATGGAAGACGCATTCCTATCTGATCTGTGACGAACGGCTGGCGATGATAGAGCAGTTGATAGAGCTCTGATTGATACTGATGTTGGGTCTCACAGGCAGGAATGACTCATTTTGTTGTAAGAAACATGGGCTAGTGAAGCAGAACATTTTGAATGGATTTGATGATTTGGAAGCGATTTAGAGATGTGATGTTTATCTTTGTATTTATGGCATTATTCACACACCATACTGTAATGAGGTCCAGATGCTCAAACAGAATCACATGGCAAATGGCAAATCGGCGTTGTTTATTGTTTAGGAACTATATAGCAAAAATTGACAGATTATACAAACATAAAAATTGTGTGACTTAATTTTCAGCTTAAAACAGTAAAGGTCAAATTCACTTAGTAGTTGCTCTACTTTGGTATTTAGTATTTCAGCGCGAAGAGTGCAGTGACATTTATAAGACTGTGACATTTACCTGCTATTACCACTCACACAACGCAGGATGTTTATGTATATTCTCTATAGATCATGCCAATAGTAATTCATATGATGCGGAAGACCATTATAATAAGCTATACATCTAGATGCAAGACTGAGTCATATATACTATGACATTTACAAGAGCCAATCCAGAGATCTGAATCCTTCACAACTAGCACTTACACTTAGTACTGGCCTGAAAGATTACTGTGCACTTCACTGCACAGCTAATATTTTTGGCCATATTTGTGCTGTTACCTGATTTGCAAAATTCCTTTAGTGAATCAGGTCACAACAACGCAGCCAGAACCTGCAATTAAATTTAAAAAACTTGTTATTCATTTTTAGTGACTTCAATTTACTTTTCAATTTTCAATGGCACTTTTAATGGTAACATGCATGTCGATTGGTTAGATCTGGGACAGGAATTAACATGTTCTTCCATTCAATAGCTGTTCCATTTAACAGCTAGACTGTATTGAACTTGGCAGACGCTTTTATTCAAAGACATTTTTTTATCAGTACTTGTATTCCCTGGGATCGAACCCATAACCTTTGCGCCGCTAACGCAATGTTCTACCAGTTGAGCTACAGGAAATTCAATGCGGTATTATGGGAATTGTGCACATTTTTGCACAAGTTTTGTGCTAATAACCCAAGAAATTTCTGCAAAAATTTATTCACTTGTGAATTAAGCTACACAGATCAACAAATAAAATATATACTTTTTCTTTCAGTCTGTAATTTAATAATCTCTCTCCCTCGCTCTGTGCATGTGTGCAGGGATCTGCGTGTAAAGGAGTGTGTTCTTGCTTATTTAGATCGCTACGTAAAGCTTTTTGCACTTCCAGCGGGTTGAGATAAAACGATTAGTCACATTTAAAATCAATGAAGCGTGCGGCACTGGAGTGATGACCACTCGTTTATAATACAGCAACACTTTTCATATGAAAGACTCCATGATCACCACCTTATAGCCCATTTGTCACATTTATGCATATATTAATACTTCATAAATAAATCCTCCAACAGAGGATTTCAGCTTGCGTCTGTTCCAACGGGTCTCTGTATCTTTCTTCATTTAAATATTCATTCAAATATGCAGGTAAAATGCAAATCACTCCGGAAGACAAAAAAGGGCTTCTGCTTTTGTGTTGAATGCATTCTAGATTTTAAATCACCAAAGGCAAAAACTGACATCAGAAAACTCACCAAACACAGAAACTGTTACCATCAATAACACTGGCCAGTCAGACACTTTAAACAATCCATGCAATCAAACCATAGATTTCAGTTTTAACTATGACACATTGTTTCTGTTACTTTTACCACCAGTCAAGTGTATGAGGCTAAATTATCTTTCTATCACAAGTCTGCGCAGATGTGCTCTTTTTCTCAAAGGAGATGCTGTAGAGCTTCATCTGAGAGGCTGCCAAACCCTGCTGCTATAGCCTCCAACAGTCAGCGCCAGGCAAACTGAGAGCACTCAGATTTACAAATACTTTGGCGTTCGACAAATACGTCTTGGCTTAATACAGAATATGGAAAACCAGCTCTTCAGCAAACCATGAAAATGATTTGCCCTAGTTTTCAGATGGTGGGCATGGTAGGCAATGGATTTTGGTAGTGTTTGGCTGGTGCAGTGATGTCAGATTGTGGAAGAACATCTGATAGGGGAGAAGAATGCGATTAATTGGAACACATGACATCATACACCTCACGTACCTGACCTTCAAATCTGACATTTTTATCACACTATCACATGAGCTGGTAGAGATCAACATGTGGGAGGATTCCTTGTTAACAAAGCTAAGCAGGGCGTTTGCAGTTTTAAAAGAATTTAAAACAATGTTTCCTGTGCATTAACCACTTCCGACCCCCGTCCATGCTGTAGCTCCTCCCTTCCTCATAAATCTCTCAGTGTGGACTCAGCCTTACTGAAAACCACACGCCCTCCCTCTTCCCTCTTCTGTGGTTCTGCCAGTCACATTTCAACAAAGACTGACTCATTACAGCCGAAGGGAAAGACAATAATATCTTTCAAGCTGGGGAAAACCAACTGCCTTTTCTACGTACAACAAACTGATGCTTGGTTGAGACCTTTAATCGGCTTTGATCATAAAAGATCAGATCTCCAGAAATAAGTTTGCCCACTTTAAGTCAAAAATATGTTAGCCTGGATGTAACATAGCAGGAGGAGCAGTAGACATCTTATTTGATAATGAACACAAATAGGGCAGTTAAGTCCCACTGGGCCTCAAAAACCAGCAGGAAAATTCTGCTCACACAGAAGACTCCTTATGTCAGCTCTTAGACTGAGATCTTGACACAATAAAACTACTGCCTTGCAGAAACACATTGCTCTTCAAACCAAAAATGTACCCTTGTACTTTAAACATTAAATGCCATGAATATTTCTGCATGGTATCAAGTGAATTTTACAAGCACAAGATTAAGACATTTTTGGAAATATTTGTGAATGTAGTTTGCTTTAAAAACAATAGGAATGTTGTGAATGAATGCCAGGGCATTACTATATAGTTGCTAGTTTTTTTAATGAGGCCATATAGTAACTAGAATGTTGCACCTGCTTGCTTACTGGCTTACATTAAAAAGCAACTATTGCAGAATAGACACACAGACAGACAGACAGGAATCCAACAGTATTTGCCTGTTTAACAGTATCTGAACATTTAGTTAAGACAATGCACGAGAGGTGAATCTGGACAACAAAGGTTCTGCTAATTTATAGGATGTGAGACTGTTAATTATCACATTGTGATAACACATTTCCTCACGAGCAAGGCAATAACAGTGAGCCAAACTTTGGCTATTTATTTTCTGCGTAGGCGTCTTTGTTTAGTGCTGGTGTCTGATTCTTTTAAACATAAAATGCATGAGAACACCAATAACTAAAGCAGCCATACCAATAAAATGCAAAGATGCTGGAAATTTCAGTAATTTTCAGAAACATCTTGAAATTTAGTCTCGTGTTCTATTTTTCACACAAACATGAGTACAGCAGAGAGTGGATTAGCTATTAATGAAACCCAGATAACACATTCATTCTACCTTCCATGCACACCCCATTAATGGACAAAACCTTTATGTTGTAAATTTGGTAATAGCTACAGTACATCTAGTAATCTAAAGCACTCAAGGAGATGGCAGAATATTCAATTCCACTCTGGACCTGCACTTACAAACTGCAGGGCATCCACTGCGAGTGAGAATAACCAAGAAAGACGGAAGCAAACATATCTTTTCAATCAGCACCAAAGACAAAACTAGATAACAAACTGAACTGAATAAAGCTTCACTTTAGACAGCAGTGTTGTACAGACGAATAGCCCCCCGTCCAGAGGAGAGTGAATTTAATGAGTCTGCTTATATCACACTTAGACCCAGGACTCTTATCTCTCCACCAGAGGCCTCTTTCAACAGACTGCTAGGATGCAGATGTACTTTGATGTGTTTCTATTTGAGGCTAATGACTTTTTTAGACCATAGCCATCATGACCTTCAGGTATTGTGAGGAGATAAAAACAGCAGGGAAACAGCGGGGGAACATGTTAGAGCTCTTTGTTATCTTTAATATTTTTAAGGCTGAGCAGCCAATTAACAATGTCCTCCAAGCTTACACTTCTTTCCTGACCTTTTCTGCATTACAATAACAAAAAAAGTTCATTAAGAAAGCTGCTGTATGATTGCCAGCATCCGTTAACTTTTGCCTCTCTATCGCCATCTCTGTTTGAAACATAAAACTGTTATGTTACTGTTATGTTACAAAGTTACTTTTGGAGATGTGAACAGACCAGTGTATGACATCAAAGTAGCACAAGAGTGACTGAAAAGACAATGACCCTGTGTGCTTTGTAATCACTCTTGTGTTACTTTGAAGGCATACATCGATTGGTCTTGCAGCTTTTAAGAGACTCAAAAGAGCCTTATGCTGCACAGGCTTTATATAAAATATGAATTGTTTGGACTACTGGTATAACTGGAGTTTTCATCCCTTGCATCACATGCTTTTAATCAAATCAAATTTCAAAAGTACTAATCCTTATTAGTTTTTTTTAATAAATGAAAAATTACTAATTGCAATAATCAGAATTAATTAGATTTGAATGGACAGAATTTCTGATAATCTTTCTGATTTAGGTCTAGCTGGTCACTTTTGTATGATTGGGTGAAGGAGTGCATGTAATTTATACAATCTCTTTCTGACTAAGCGCATAAAAACTATAGTAAACCAAATATGACCTTAACAAAAAGGTAAAAAGAAATTTAATTGTGGAAATTACCCACTTTCTATGGCACCTGGGAAAGATAGCAATACAATATAATTGATGAGAACAAGGGAAATTTAAGCTGAGGTATTGACATGAGCTGTCTACAATGCAGGCATTATGAACCAGCATAATGATACGATGTCACTAAGTCAACACTTAAACATGATGTTAAAGATATCAGGTTATGCCACAACAGAGATGAATGCTTTCTAAAGCATTCATCCCTGCATGCTTGCTCTAAATAAACAACATATGAATACGGGGAAAGTCACACCCCTGTTTGAGAGTGAACAGGGCCTTTCCATCTAGCTGTAACCTCACCTACCTGTTAAGGTTTAGAAATCTCATCTTTTATGGATGAGGGAGGCAGATGGAGGTAACACCTGCCAGTGTGCTTGAGCTACAGCATCTGCTTTCAAAGCCCTCGCTGCCTATGTGTGTCCATCTACAGCTTCCTTCCAAATCCACAACACATTTCATATGCACCATTGAGACTGTAGAAAAGTTTCCATAAAAACAAATCAGGAAATTACAGAATCAAACTGGTTTCATGTTTCTTAAACGTTTTAAAAACTTTCCATCTCACTCTGTCACTATGGCAACGCTGTGCATGATCCCATGAGGCAACCCTGATGCATAACAATCATCCATGATTTTAGTTCCTTAAATGTTTATTAAAAGAAAACAAAAACAGATAAATATGGAGCATTCCAAAAACAATAACTCCTAATCCACCAACATGAACCAATAATTTTTATTTGTGACATAACCTCTGCCTAACAATTCAAGTCAACTCTACACATAAGCAAAATACTCAAATTGCATTAGTATTTTATTACTATATCATGCAGTGCCCTTAATACTTTCCTACAGACCCTGACATGAAAGCTAAGAGCTGTGTTATACAGTGGGAAAAGGAGATGTAGGAAGTACATAGAAAAAGAAAGTGCACCTTAATGGCATCATAATACAATATTTATGAAAAAGGAAATTACAGTCTCTAATGTACATTGTGGGTTTGCCCAGATGGGGATATACCAAGGCCAGGAATAGAAGTCAGAATGGATGATAGGGAATTCTTTAAATAGGAATCACCTTTAGAAAACATCTCTTCTCCTGTAACTGCAGCAAAACTAGTAACCTTACAGCTTGATAATAAATACATTTATAAGTAACATTTTTATGTATTTTATACTGTACTTTTCTGAAGGTTCAAGAGATGGTACGATAAATTGGCTAAATACAGCTGCAAAAGAGAAAATTGCCTGCTTGCAGTGTTTCTACATTTACGTAAATAACGTACTTGAGCGTGCAAAATACACAATATGTGAACAGCAGCTTACACTTTCTGACTAGCACAAAACTTCAAAGTTCAAGTTCACTTGCATTTTGTGCAGATATATGCACATACAATATTACATTTATATTGTATGTAGGATAACTAATTAATCTCATATGGAATGCATGATATAGAAAGCGTTTCAGTTTACCGGTGTTTACTCACTTTTCAGTTACCTCATGCAGCTCCTGTTAAATTTTTCTTTTTTAAAAACATTAATAATACATTATTAATAATTTTGCAGTGTTATTTTGCTGTCATAGTTTCAGTAACATGCATTTTTGTAACAGTGTTTTAATTAAATGTTTTCATTATCACCATGATACACATACCCTGCCTTCACTCAT
>JAZGTK010003609.1:15627-26869 GCA_036877625.1 Ambastaia sidthimunki
TAATTGCTAGCCAATGATGGCTCGAGCTTCATTGTGTCCAACTGTCCATAGAGGGTTGATAAACTCTCTGATTCGCCAAAACAGGGGTTGCAAGATGCAGATGAGGTTAAAGCTGTGTTTATCAACCAAATAGACAGGTGCCAAATAGACAAGCAATCCCACACAGAATCAGTGAGTCAAAACTCTGCACCTTCCATGTAAATACATTTTTAAAATTTAACTCCAGCTAACAGAATTCCACATACACATTCCACATACTTTCCTCCAAAATCAGCACAGTCTGTTCAATAGTGTTGTCACTCATTAGAATGTTATGACCCTGCTGCAACTGAAGACATCTGCACCTCATTCGTCACATTCATGCCCATTGCAGGTTTTCAGAAGCAAATCCTTTTTCAAAACATAACGACAACAGAAGTTTAAGCTACACAAAATGCAACTTGACACCCTGTTCCATCCAATCATGTTTTGAAACACTGACACAGACGAAAATTTACAATCACAATCATTCTGACTCAGCATAAATGTGTGGCGTGTAAATCAATAAAATATTAGGTTTTCCTTACGCGTTGAATTTCAAAAGGGCTACTTTTCCACAATAATATTTCAAAAATAACATGAAGAGTCCGTCACATTTAGCAGTTCTGTTACCAGAATTACACTGTATTGGCTTGTCTTGTTTGGAGCTCTGTATTTTTTGGAGTATTGTTTACATAAAGTGACAGAAGGTAGAAAGAGAGAGAGGGCAAGACAGAGAGAGAGAGAAAGAGAGAGAATGCATTCACCTCATTGGTCCTACACTCCCTGGAGTGCATGAGTGTTAAAGGAGATAACAGTCAATCCACCCCAATATATCACACTGTGGAAAACTCACAAGTTGTCTACAGAAGTAGTTCATTGTTCCTTTGAATTATGTGGTAAAAATTAAAACATTGTAGGTCACAGACATACAGTTCTGATTGGGACTAGCTCTGTACATATAAAAAACACGTTTCACAATCAGTTACCATGGCGACAGGGAAACGACAAAAGAATATCCACCAGACTTCCAATGGATACAGTGCATCTTGTCGCATTCTGATGTTCACAAATATGTTAACAGTCAGACGTCAAACATGCAGTTTAACCTTAACTGTTGTTATCAAACCATGTCCATCACCTACATCTTCTTTACAGCAAACTGTATAGAAAGCAATTAGATGCATCACACATGTAAGTTAGGAAAGTAATTTTGACTGAAATTGCAGGGCTCGTTCACGCCCCGAGCCAAAGCGCAACATAGTTTCCTAAACGCATCATTCTAGTTATTAGACTGTCTTGAATCGTTACATTACTGGTAACCATGCACGGACAAGTCGACGGACTGCATGGCAATAAAATAGTGCAAATTACAAGAAAAAACACAGACACAGTTAACTACAGTTAGTACGCATTCTTAATCGAGGAAGTTTTACACGTACCTTTATAAACTTGGTGATATCGCAACTTCCGGAGGACAAAAAAATGCACAATTCAAGACCGCGAAATGTATCCGCAGGGCATCTGGTCAACAACGTACTGCCCGATGCAACAAATAAAATATCTATTTTCTCTCTTGTGAAGTTTACAGCACGTATTAACATAACATAACTTTAAAGCTCTAACACGAGATACAAGTAAGTATCGAAACAAACAGCTATTAATCGACATGGAGAAATAAAACGATTCAATTAGGTAAATGTGACGCGTTTCAGTGCTGAATCACAAATGCATCAGATGATGCGCAGCCTTCGCCTCTCACTACATTACAAATAAACGGTACTGTTGTGCGCGTGGGTTCCGCGAGCGGTTTTCACAGACTCGACTGAACGCAATTCTAACCAATCAGCGGTGGAATTACCAAGTACGTCACTTGTACAGGCGGAACTATGCGGGATTGGCTGCACCTTTTCCGTGACGTCTCCGCATTCAGTTTATTAGCTCTAAATTACAATTAGATAAATCTAGTTAATCTAGATCTACATAAATATTTATCTTTAAGAATTTAAGAAATCTGTCCATATGTCTTCTTTCTATTAAGTCTTTGCTTATTTCTCCACCACTTTTGAAATACTTGGATGTTGGCCCAAGAAACAGTGTAGGTCAGTCCAAAGTGACTTTATCCAAGAACAACTTTTACTGACTATGGTGTCGAACATTTCAGGTATTTTATTATACTGCTGTCCCTTTTACAGATAGACCATAGACCAAAAGAGACCCTTTAATAAGCTGCATTTATAAAAAATGACGTATTAATTATCCTGCTGTTTGTTTGCCCATTACTTGTCACATTCTTTGTTTTGCATTTTTAAGCAAACAGTTTAGAAATCTATTTAGAAGAATATTATATTCTCTTAGTTTTAGTAGCAACTTCCATTCAGGCACAAATTATGTTAAAATTATGAACAAACATTCAGAGAGAATGAACTGTCAGATAATTAACCCACATAATTGTTGTGCATTCAATATTGCAATAAAGGCAATTTAATTTGATGACAGAACCAATCAGCAAAAGCCAATTATATACATGTGTATATGTGTGTGTGTGTGTGTGTGTCTGTGTGTGTGTGTGTGTGTATACATTTTACGATGTACTGGATGCTAAAGCAGAAACAGTGAAGGGGTGTTGTTAGTCATAGTCGGACATATTGTGTATTATGGGGGTGTGTTCGTCAAGCAGTGCATATTTTTAGTCTTATCATTGAAAGTGCTTGTGTTAGAGGACATAGAACTCATTCATGTGAAGCAGTGATTGTGCGTGAATGTGTGTGTGTGTGGGCTCTCACCAGTTATTAGATGCTGACCCAATCACGGGAATTCCACTCCAATTGTTTTCAGCAAACGGGCCGTTATGGAGAACTGTGAGAAATCTGAAACTAAGCTGAATTACTATTAATATGATCTATACAGTCTGTACATTTTAAATATACATATTTACAATACTTTGGATGACACTACATTTTATAGTGGTCTGGAATCAAAATTACAATTTAAGTTAATTCAACTCGATGCAAATAGCTTAAACATCGTCATTAGGTAAGACAATGCTTCCATCTAGTGGCCAGTTTTTACAACAATTCGCTGCTTGTGAAACTGTTACGACAAGCAAAAACCTTCAGTCACCTTGGAAACGACTGACGAATAAGCTGTGAAACGTACACGATGTTTTCAGATTACATTAGTATTCAACCAAAATTTAAAAAATATTTTGAAACTATTGAAAAATATGCACCATTCTACAGAAATACAAAATTCGACCAAAGATCTTAAATATAAGCTTGTGTCTGATAGCTTGACCTCTGACCCGGTCAGCTGTGTTGAATATATTGTTTTATACAACATAGTTTAAGATTGGTTAAGTCACTATTGGTTAAGTCACTGAAACTGTATACCCATGTATCAGATTCAGTCTATGAATACAGTGAATACATTCTTAACGGTCCTCATTGAAGATACTTGCCATTAGACAGCCATAAAATATTTCATAAATAATCAGCCATTGAAATTCAACAATTGTCAAGATAAATGT
The DNA here is from genome assembly GCA_036877625.1 of Ambastaia sidthimunki. Classification (NCBI taxonomy): domain Eukaryota; kingdom Metazoa; phylum Chordata; class Actinopteri; order Cypriniformes; family Botiidae; genus Ambastaia; species Ambastaia sidthimunki. The sequence continues at coordinate 19,175 of JAZGTK010003609.1, forward strand.
CATTAATAAATGTAGATTTCTAGCTAACCAGCATGTTAATGCAACAGGTAAAGCATTTAGTCTCTTATGTCAACAACTATATTTTTATGGTTCACTAACAGTATAAATACACCATCTTTTAACCTATATGAGAAATTACTGAGTACTGAGTAACATATATGTATGGTACATTGCCTGAGAAGGTCACCCTTTTAAAACCACAGAAAAGCATTGAAATCTCTTTCTATAAACATCCAACAATGACTGAATACAGATTGCAGTCATTCTTCAGCTCTGTATGCAGAGGTGGCGCAGACTCCAGGAGAATGAAAGGATGTGAGCACCCAAATGCTCAAGGACAAGCAGTGGGCCGTTGCACACTGCTGCTGTGAGACATGCTTTTTACTAGAGTGAAAGAGATTCAAAGGGAACAGAAATGAAAAGGAAATTGTTCTTAGTGTGGCTAAGGCCATTCTAGCACCTTCCAATAAAAAAAGACAGAAAAGTCTGACTCAGAAATCTCTTCACTGTAAACTAGCTGCACCTGCAGGGCTACAGATAAACGGTTTATTTGAAACTTTATTGACATTTATATTTTAGGGACAGGGCATTTTTAAAGATAAAACATGGCTAAATGAAAAATTAACAGGTTTAAAAACTTAGATGTCTTAGTGTGGTGGTGTTTTTAAATGCAAGGGCACCTGGGTTTAAATCTTAACCATAAAAAGTTTTTTAATTAAATACAACAGACAACAAAATGCCTTTTTTATTTTAAGAAATATAGTTTTGACATGTTTATATTAACAGCATTAGAAAGGGTAGATGATGACAGAACAGTTTAAAGCAAATGATTTGCAGAAGGTGCAGGTTAACTGAACTGATCACATTCCGGCATGTGATGACCTTTGTTTTGTCCAAATCCACTACACTTCAAGATCAAAACATGCCTAACAACATGATCATTTAGAAAACAAACAACAAATACACACACGTATTTATAACCATCCTGCTTAATCTCTGTTCTCATCAGTTATGGAAGTAGTATGAGTTAAAACCATAGAATGTGTGTTTTCTTCCTGTGTGATGATTGTCACGCAGGTCAGCTGCTGCACCCTTGATGGACTCATGGAAGCGCAGATGAGCTTCGCTTTTCCTGAAAGAGTCTTGGAGCTCAAGCAGAGTGGAGTGTGGTTGAAGAACAGCCCTGTTATGCAGACTTTTCTCCCCGGCTTCTTTAAAGCTTCGTGGCTGGAGGCTCTTTGATAAATATTCAGTCCCTTTCTCAGGTTGGGATTTCATTGTTTGAAGCTGCTCCTTTTCGTATAATTTAGAATAGGTGAGAATTTCTTTTGGATTTGTATCAAAAGAGCTGTAATCTGCAGGAAGAGTCTCTGCATTTCTCAGATCAAATCTTTCAGTTCTGCACAGACAGATCTTCGCCCCACAGATCTCACAGTAGCCAGGTGTGTTTCCAAACCCAAGATCTGATCTTTTATCCTCATAGCTTTGGTTTAATTCAGTGACACTTTCACTTTTGCCTGTCTCAGACTTGTAAATACTTGGCACATGGTCTTTACCTTGAGTGCTCTTCTGCACAGTGATGTTCTGTTCTCTGACCTCCCCAGCCATAGGAGTGAGTTTGTGGGGTGAGATCAAGCCTGGGTCTGCTGAGCCTGATGAGGAAGAGGTGGCAGGGGGATGTGGGAAAGAAGCATAGGTGCTTTCCAAAGGAGGTCGGTTTTGAAGAACTCTGGCCTTGCGTCCTTCCAGTGGCCGAGAAGAAAGAAAAGTAGGAATAGATCGTTCTCCCTGTAACATTTCAACATGGAAGATGTTAAATCTCAGTCATGTGCGAAAAAAAAAAGCTTTGTTTAAATAACATATTTTTTTTTCACATTATAGTAATAAGAGCGACATTTTTGTAAATTGCAGTTATATGAATTAACCTTATTTTAACATACCTCACGTGTACTGGAGAATAAAAGAGATTCTGGTAACACTTTAAACTATTAACAATTATTTTAATCAAGTGATGAAAACACTTAGCGAAGTGTCAGGGAAGATGTTAGGAACAAAACATTTTGAGCTACTGATGAAGCTCTAACACTTGAGTAAATGTTGGGCATTTAGCTGCATCATACCAGCTGTGCGGTAAGAGGGTTCATCTCTCCAGTAATCATGGCAATTGTCTTCTCATGGAAATCGTCCAGTTTAATGGGGTTGGCAGGCCCAGTGCCTGGAACAAAAAAACCACAGCTTTAGCAAAATAAATGACAGCTCATGTTTTCTTATAAAGTTTTGAACATTCACAACACTTTCCTATAGCTAATTCCATCACAGACATCATTTTGCACAGAAAAATGTTCATGCAGAAACCCAAATTAAAGAATTAGTTTTCACATGTTTAGAGGACTACTGTGTAACCTAACAAAAAGTAATTGTTACTGTAGTAAATCTTACTGTTATTTTCCTCTTCTGGTATTTATATTCATACAGTACCTGTGTAGTGTAGCTGGTATGAGGTGAGCCACTGGGCTTTCTCCTGGTTGCGTAACATGTTAGCACTGCGCTCAGACAAAGTGCTATTCCAGTTTCGCAGTGAGGCATTTGGCCACACTGTCTTGAGAGGCGTGGGGTAAAACACCTGAACCTCCCCTTTGACTGGTTTAGGATGCTGAGTATAAAAGAAAAGGGCAGCGCAAACAGAATAGGACAGTGACTGTGATCCCTTTGATGTGGAGGTACTAAAATATTAAATACTAAAATATTTTTTAGGGTTCTGGATATTTTAGAACAATTATAACAACTCACATTCTGGAACCCATGTTGTCCAGGCCAAATGACTGCTTCTCTTCTGGTTGCCATGGGAACACCAAGTATCTCATGACGGTATGGGCTGCCTACGTTTGAAGAACAGAAAATCTTGAGGTTGAGGTATCACTACCACAGACTCATATACACTCATTGAAAATCTGGCTCAAACATCTGGAGAGGTACAGGCCCCAGTTTTGAATGGACATGACACTTGAGATCTGTCTTGTGTAACCTTTAGTTTTGTGCAGAACAGTAGCTGCAGGAGCACTAGAGGGCAGGAGGGGGTTCAGAGGCAGTGTAGAAGCAGCCCTCACTCCTGTGTGAGGGTCATCAGGAGATTGGTAAGATGGAAATATGGCGTATCGTGAGATGTGGGACTGGTACGGATGTTCCTTTGGAACAGCAGTTTTAATCACCCTCACACTGTAAAAACACAGATATAGATTATGAGTCTCAGAATTTTCCCATTCAAATGGTTTTCTGTCTGTCCTTGACTCTCTTTGCTACTTTGTCTTCTGACTTCAAAGTCACTCAGTTTCTCAATAGCATGAAAAGAGGAGGACAAGGTCAAAGAGTATGTGTGCCGCTCTATTAGGTGTTACAGTTTATACAGTTATACATACAGTTTATAAGAAAGGCTTAAGACTCTTAAGGCTTAAATGGCATACAATAAAAAGCATATTTTTACCTCATGTTAATGTCTGTCGGTTTCGGAACCCTTAAAATAAAACAAAAGTAGTAAATAATTAAAAATGGATTAACATTTGCTTGCCTGTGCAAAACCTACTGCTTTAAAGCTAGTTTGTCCCTTTAAAGGTTCTTTATGGTATCAAAGAACCTTTTAGGAACCTTTATTTTTAAAAGTGTACAAGCAAAAGTAATGAAAATAATGAAATTGAATTATAGTGTATGAAGCTAAACAAATGGGAGCCTGTGAAAGCAGTAAAGTTGAACCCACAGCTGGTCATTCATGCGAAGATTACTCCTCTTGGTTGGGGTTAGGTCATAGTATTGCTCGATAGTGACAGACCTGGACAGACAACATTAAACACAAACTGCTTTTCGAAGTAAAGTCTAATGGACATCATTAGCTTATTTTCACACAAAAATTAAAAATATTTCAAAATTAAGAAAGTATTGTTCAGAAGAAATACATTCATACAGGTTTGAAATGATATAAAAATTAGTAAATGATAAAATATTTTTATTTTGGGGGGAACTATCCCATTAAAATGTTGGCATACTTACTCAGGTAACACTGCTCCTCCATAACCGAAGTGTCGGTGTCCTTTAATGACTGCAGGGATTCTTTCCCTCTGGAAACTGGAGGCCATGTTGGTTTTGATGGTTCCTGTTTGAAAAGACAAAAAGACAAGGCCCTAACTGAAAGACAAGTGTAGGTTCAATAACAATTTTATCCTTTACAGTATGTCACCAATACGTGAAAATAAAAAAATAAAAAATCATCCTTCATAATACAAATTCTTAAATCCAGTTCTATAGAACAGTCTCACCTTAATAGAATATGGAGAAATAAGCAGCTTAAAGGTCATGATCCAAGGGAGTCTAAGGTGAGAAGGGCAGCTTCCTCTTTTAAAGTAGGGAAGTAGTTCTTCTGGTGAGAACAGCTCCTCTGATAAACACCCTGGCACACATGTTGAAGCGCAGACAGGTGCTCTCTACTGTTCTGCTGATTCAAAGGACTGTGAATGTTGGGTAGGAGGATGCTGCCATGCAAATCGTGCCTGTTGCAGCAGGCTTGGATCCCTAGACTGGCCATAGTGTTGATTTAACAAACAGCCACATGAAACCTTCGAGTGATACCTTATCCAAGTCCAAGCACAATCGCTATGGAAGCAAAGCTGCCTCTTTGTTGTGTTTAGAGGATTTGGTGATGCAAAGTGCTCGTTAGATTTTGCTGTCATGGCGCACTTAATCTTACTATTAAGAACACTAAGCCCTTAATCTCATTTATAAATTCCAACTCTAATGCAAAAGTTGTCTTTAAACAAATTGGGCTGCTTTTGACTCCCATTGGTAGATTTTAGCTGTAACACTCAAAGCTAATTATGCAAATTCAAAAGTAAATTTATTCCTAATGAATAATGCAAGAAATCAATAGACCCCAGAGAGCAATCACAGCTCAGTATGTATCGTCTGCTGTGGCTGGGCCTCTGAGAGTAAAACGCCATCACAGTCCAGTGCTTGAACTCAATAGAGAGACTGAAACCAGAGCAGGGTATCAGAGACACACAGATCCAGGCTGCTGCAGAGACTGTTAAACTATCTCTGGTTACAGCAGCTAACAGTAAATTTATGGCATACACACCCTATGGTAAAATAAGGTAACACAGCAGATTTTGCCTGCTAAAGACATTTAAAGTTTTCCTGTACTTGAGACATTAACATTTTTCTTACCTTCATTTTCAATCCTTTGTAACATCAGCAAAAAAGAATGAATTGTATCCTTAAATAAACCCAATTTATTTTTATGTTTTTTAAGTGTTAAATGGTGACTTCATTTCCCAAAAATCTAATTGCATCATAACATTTTAAGGTTACATCATAATTAATTGTAGATGCTTTCTTTTTCAATTACTTATACATACAAGTTAACATTGTCACATTCTTTTTAAAGGCTTGTATGGCAGGATAATGGTTGCTTTCATCTTTTGAATTGCTTGGGGTTCTAAATTTCCCACTTAGTCCATCGCTATCTCATCAGTACCTTCTATTTGAAACTGTAAAGAGAGCTGTCCGTGGTTCTGGAAAGTGTTACTTCACTGTTCAACATTAATATGAACATCATTAACTCATTGAAGGGAAAATAATGGCTACTATATTACATTAAGCGCATCAAGCATGTGTTCTATCCTGTTGTTTTAGTAACTTCATGCACCAGAGGAAAAACTCCCACTCACTATCTTAGCATGAACATTTGCCTATAGCATTCAATTAAAAAAGTGAACACGGCGATCAATATACCGGATCCTGTCCAATAGTGGCAGAGCCAAATGCTTGCCAAGCATTTCTACTGACCAGCCTTATTTATAAGGCTGTGTTGAGCAATATATTCAGTATTACACCTTTAATTGGGATCCTCCCGGGACCTTGTCAAAGGTTTCTAGAAAAGCTGTAATTTAATACACACACACCGAGCTTAAGTTCAGTGACCAATTACCATCCTCCGGCTTGGAAGTGTTGCTGTATTACATTTCCTACTGTTGTATTATGAATGTGTAGTGCAGACATCCTGCTCCCTTGGTTGCTTGTTAATCCTCAACTATAGAGAGCAGGTTTCATTAGCCTGTGTCAGAATCTGCTGCTCTGGGCCATTAGGGCATCTGATTAACATCCAGAGCACTGCAGTGCCTTATCCAACTAATGAGTATCAACAGGTATATGCTAAAACGCAACAGTTTAGATGGTTAACCTATGAGTCAAGCTCAGAAGAGTAAAGTGCAGGTTCTTTTACTTGATTTTTACATGAAAATCTAAGAATCTGCGTGCTAGCTGATGAAACTCTTATCTATATGAAATGTCTGCTTTATGTAACCACGAATGAAAGATTGATGTTAATGAAAACATTTAAACACACTCTGGGTAGATCTCAGAAATTACTAGAGCTTATAAGATGATGAGAAATATTGTCTCAAAGCAGAGCTAATACGCAGCTGTCTTCTCTGTCTGCCAGAAAAAAATTAATATATGACATGAAAGCCAGAGTGTTCAGATGAAGTACAAGAAGTCGAGCAAACACAATGTCTTTTTTAAAAGAAATGAAGGTCTGTGTAGGTCTATTAATGAGACGACAACTTTATAAGGTGAAATGCAGCAAAAAACTGATAAAAGATAGGAAATGAATTCAGATTCAGATTCAAGTTGTTACCTGTACATACCACATTAATTTTATATTCTCTGTAAGATTGTATACAGTAGGTTGCCAGTGTGTGTATTTAGTTTATTTCACCACAAGTTTGGGTGAAATGAGGTTATATATACTGTACAATACATTTTAATTATGTTTTTATTGTGATACTTTTAACTATAACAGCTGAAAGAGAAGGGAGTTTGTATTGTGTATGGGTACAAGTGTGATATAGTCTAGCACAAATCCAATTCTATTCAGTTGAATTATTCAGTGTGGTGATGAATGAAGGACAAAGAGTTGCTCATCCTGTTGGAATTTACATATTGCGAACATGTGTAGATTAAAGGGGTTCTTTAATGACAAATAAAAGCAGCCATGATTTTCAAACTGAGGCTGCTTCAAAAGCCTCTAGTTAATTAGTGCTTAATGAAATAAAGGCAGGTATTTAAAAATTATTTCTCTCTCTCTCTCTCTCTCTCACACACACACACACACGTTTAATTGTTGTTGAAAAACTACAGCAGACAAGAGCCAATTCCATGTCATCTGTCCTAATTGTTCTTATGCCGCCTCTGACACTATGAGCCACCATATCTCATATCTCACAGACAGATCCTTCAAGATATAATGGAAAGGAGAGGTCAATGTCACATCAGCTGACCACTGGAGTTTCTCAGGGATCAGTGTTTGCTCCCCTCCTCTCAATATAAACGGCTTCTCATGGGTTCAGTCATTAAAGCACATGGTTTATCACACCATTACTACGCAGATAACACACAGCTCTACTTATCATTCCAGCCGGATGACCCCACCATCTCTGCTGGGATCCCTGCTTGCCTTTTAGACACCTCAGCCTGGATGAAGGAACACCATCTACGACATCAACAACATCAAAATGTTAAATGCTCTCACTCTCTCTTTAAGTTGTTTTGGATAAAAGTATCTGCTAAATGAATAAATGTTTATGTATTTTTGGGGGGACATTTCATAGATGTAATGGTTTTTCTACTGTACAAACTATATATTTCATC
>JAZGTK010003610.1:0-26867 GCA_036877625.1 Ambastaia sidthimunki
CTGTGTGTGTCTGTGTGTGTCTGTGTGTGTCTGTGCAGAATAGCAGAATCACTCACTCTGATCCACTCGCTCTTCTCCTCAGCCGTCCTGAAAGAAAAACACGTCTTCAGTGTTCAGTTCTCCACAGCTCAGCTGACACTAGCAACACCATGAGCTTGATGACACGTACTGATATAAACATATAGCCTCAATAGCCTTAATCAAATACTTTGATGAAAGTGTTTACAGTGGTCACAATTTACTCTCCGCACTTTATTTATGATTCATACACACCTGGCCTGCAGATCCAGAGAACGCTGTTTGCCGATGATGGTGAAACTGTAAGGCATGTTCTGCTTGATGTTTTCCTGAACCTTCAACCATTGAGAGACAAACACATTATAACAATCATACACAAAAAAACATGCACACTTCAGTATCTTTGAAATTCACCTCCATTCCTGCGATGTCAATACGCTCTCTGACGCTAAACTTCTGTCCCATGAGCCTCAGCTTGGGCACACAGTACAGCACCATATTATTGAACTGTCAAACACACACATAAACTTTAATATCATTCACAAATAAATGTTCCAGACAAACGGATAAGCAAGAAACAATTGTAATATTGCGTCATGAATTCCACATGAATGAATTTTTTTATCAAGTTAAATTGGCAAGTGAAATATCAGTGATTAGGATATTAAATCAGGCTCAATTAATAATGTGTAATGAATAATTAACTTGATATTCGCACCACATAAAGGTATCGGTCCTGAGCGGTGCCATTCTTAGCTGACATCTTCTTCAGAAGACCTTCTTTAATGAGTTCATTAGCTGGATTAACAATGTCCTCTTCTCCACCCAACCGCTCGTACACCTCCAAGAGCTTGTGCATCTTCTCCTACATGCACACAGCCACACCCGAGGGATTACTTGCATTTGTATCTCAGAACAAACTCAGGAAAACTTAGGAAATGAAAAGAAGAACTATGATTGACCAGAAGAAGAGAGAGAAAGAGAGAATTGAGGGTGATGTGGTGCACTTTCACTCAGGAGACATCTTCAGTCACACAAACAGGAAATGAAAGAAGCACTTCCTGTCTGTGTAATGAAATAGACTGTGACATGAAATACAGTCGGGATGTGGGAAGAAAGAACAGAAGAATTATAACTGACCATTTTCCTGATAGCAGTGTTGGAGTGATTTGCTGCTGTGGAGATCAGCTCTAGAGCATCTGTGAGACAGACAAAACAGTTCACACACAGCATAATTACTTAAAATACTTCAAATTTACTGAAAGTATTACATTTATTTACGGTTAGCTGCATTACAGTTGTATTTAAAAATACAGTGAAAATCAGATTAAAAAATAGCAAAAACAATATAAAAATACTGTAACAATTATTTTGTTGGAAATGACATAAGATTAAATTCAACTTTATAGCACAAGTACACAGTCAATGAAATGCAGTTAGCATTTAAGCGGTAGTGCTTAAGAACAGCCCTCCACTGCTGTAAAGTCACTGTAACACACAGCCTGTGGAGATTCATTGCTTCAGTACTGTGTTATATTGCTCTGTGGCTGTACTATGAGGTGTTTTTAACTCACTCTCAGCATCTTTCCTGTCTGGAGCTCCATCAGGCAGTTTCTTCAGGTAATCTTTCAGCAGAAGCTCATATCGGGGAATCCGCTGCACTGGCTCTAACATATGATGCTGCAGTGTCAGGTTTCCACACACCTCCTGCTTCTGCACACACACATTTCAGGCAGATTTGGTCTGTTATTTAGGAACTAGTAGAATCACGTGTAGTCTGTCCACAGCTTCTCACCTGGATGCTTTGCACAACACTTTTGAATTGAGCAGAGCGTTGTGTCAAGGTGCTGACCAGCTCCATGGCCCGATCGAAGTTCTTCACATACTCGCCGTACATCTTCAGGAACGGGGCCAATTTCTGCAGGATGTCTCCTATGCGTTGATTATGGCTCCTGTCAAAATAGCCATTTATTTCTAAATTATGACCATTTTTTAATGTAAAAATCATATTAACTTTATAAGTGCACCTCAGGAAACATTACAAAATAAAAAAATCCACTTTATGACCATTTTAACAGTTACAGTTAAAATGTTTAGATATTTCTAAATACTTGTACTTGTACAACTTCACTGCACTAACAACGTCAAGACATGCAAGTGTCACCTGCAAGCAGATTTATTCTAAGCCATTTTTGTAATGATTTGTTAGTAACTGCTGTCTAGGGGTTTATAATAGAAGTGTGAGGTCAAGTTCACACAAGTGTTGTGTACACTGCACATTATCTGTACACTGTTCAACATGTGACTTGTTTTTGAATTCATTTTAAATTTAACTTCTATTATTATCTAGCAGACTGTTAGCTGTGCTGGTGTGGTCTCACCATTCCTGTGTGATGCGGGTCTGGAGTTCAGGCAGGAGAAACTGATGGTGGAAGCGATAGATGCAGGAGATGTTGGAGAAGATTCCATTAATGTTCTCAGCAGAGATGCCCACCTCCGTGAGCCGGGCACAGAACACCTAAAAACACACACACATGCACAACCAGATACACACACACAGACATGCACACACACATACACAGAAGAGTTTTTGTGAGGAGTTTAAAGCTCAGGGATGCTTTAGTTGTATTTTATTCATGGATGGAAGTTCAAAACATAATGAAAAAGATGCATTTTCAAGTTTTTCCAGATACCCTTTTATATTCTGATATTTAACTTCACAATTAAACCTTTTTTGCACCTTTTTAGAATTAATAGGATTCCTGTACGAATTAAATGTAATTTTATTTAAGGATTTACACCTCCTATACTCTGCAAGCAGGTGAACTCTTTTATAATTAACATTACTGTCTACATGCATGTAGCAGAATCAACACACTCGTCTGCAGTGTTAACTGCTGAGAAAATAGAGAGAAGAAAACAGGAAGTTGTATGAACACAAGAAAAGCAGTGTGTTAGCTACAATTCATCCCAGCATACACGGTGAAAATCTCAAATGCTGTCCAATAGCCAGACAAACATTCAAAGGAGGGATTGTGGGTGTGTGTTACCTGGTCTAGTAGGTTGAGTCTTTTAACGTAAGCTTCTTCTGTTTGAAGCAACTCTTTAGCAATGTTCAATAACTTCTGAGACTCCGATGGGGAAGTCTGGAAAAGACATCCAACAAAAACAGCAATAAGTATCACTGAAATCTTCTACAATCTTATAATCCAAATTTTCTTCACCCATGGACAAACAACCATTAACCATCGTTGTTGTGTTTCAACACCAGTGTAGTAACAACAATTACTTCAAATGCTTTATTAAAAACATGTGATGAGCAGTTAAATTAGTCTATAAGTGTGCAAATGTGACACTGTCTCAGTCAGCTCAAATGAGGTGTTTCTGCTTTGTCAACGTCTCCGTGAGGAAATGAGAGGACACATGGCCTGCAGACACCTGCCTAACAACCCAACACAAAATTAAAAGACCCACTGGCCCTACTGATATCTAGTTTGATCAACACAGCCTGTATTTGTACCAGATCACTGAATAAATACCAGTTGTTCCAGTTCACTGTATACATTTCTTTTTTTCTGCTGAACACAAAGAAACATAAATATTATAAAGAATGTTTGTATCAAAACACCATTGACTTTCATAGTATTTTTTTCCCACTATTGAAGTCAATGGTGGCCCAAAACTGTTTGGTTTACAAACATTCTTCAGAAAAGCTTCTTTTGTGTTTAGCAGAAAAAGAAAGTTAGACAGGTTGGGAACAACTTGGGATAAGTAAATGAGAATAAGGTAAATAATGATTTTCAGGTACAGAATTTAAATGTATCTGTGAACTATCCCTATAAAAGCAGTTAAAGCAGTTGTAGTAAAATATGTTACACTGTTCATCAAATATCCAGACTGACATTGAACGTAAAAATGTTGATGTGTTGTGAATGTATTCTGCAGGTGGGAACAGCTGTTACAAACATCATTCCAGAGAATTTCTGCTGAACTTGACTGGACACGTGATCTGAAAGGCTTTTACTCATTTACTGCTTTCTGTGTGTACAGTATACATTTATACAGTCATTAATACTGTATTCTGTTTTATATATATATATCAACCACCCGCATGCTCAATCATTTCCGCATGTGCAACATACACTCTGTGTTTAATCTTTTTTGGCTTGTGATGAGCAGCTTTGCTCCACATCCTGTGTGACAGTACGACTGTTAAAAACCATCAACATGTCAGCTGTTCACAAGCACACACACACATACAGTACACACACACACACACACAAGCACACACACACACATACAGTACACACACACACACACACACACACAAACATACACACACACAAACACACACACACACACACACATACAGTACACACACACACACACAAACACACACACACAAAAACACACACACAGATGTGCTGGCCACAGTCAGGAAAGACAGGAAATCAAAGGTGTTGCTGTTTTTGTGTGTGTGGATATTTATCCAATAGATTAACATTCCTTTACTGAAAGAAAATAAAATGACAGTTTGTGACACACACCGTGGTAACAAGGGATGTGTGTGTTTTGTGCTTTTAATATCTAGGTGTGTCTGGTCGACTCCTGCTGAGTAGACTCAAGCTTGTTCCTGTCACACCTTCATGACACAAAACATTAACTGCGTCCATGCCTCTCAATACACATTTAACACAGTACCAGCCTCTGCTGTGTCATACTGTGTGACGGCCAAACGATTGGGTGGATTCCCTCACACCCTGTGCTCTAGTCAAACACCCTCCAGTGTTTCTACCCATAAGCCTCTGCAAGTTCAATGAGTACAGAGGACTAATGTCTGTGTATGTGAGAATGTATTAGCAGGCCCAAAAAATTGCTCCCCCATATCCATGAAAACTTTAAAACTTTGTATCTACGTACGCTTTTGATTTTTCGCTTTTATGTTCTTCTCACATTGTAAGTTGCTTTGAATAAAAGCATCCGCTAAATGCCGAAATGTAACTGTAAAACATGCAATGCAGAAAGTGGGCAAACCTGTCTATTGTAATAATCACATAGTTACCAGCCTCACCCTCAGCTGAGATTAAAACCTGCATGCTGTCAGCCAGACAAATGCTCTCCAGTCAGCCAATGCTTTTGCCCCCATGTTACAGACAGACAGACAGATAGATATGCCTACATGAGAACATCTAACTGCACTCCACTAAACGAATAAAAGTTTTTACAGTATAGCTGCACATAAAACTTGAATGGAAGAAATTGTGTTGGGAAAAGAAAACTAACCAGTCCACAACATTATTTGATTGTATTATACATGCATTGCTTTGAAAATTGGTAACACTTTACAATAAGATTTGTTAACGTTAGTTAACTACTTTGGTTAATCTGAACAACTAACAATATTTGTATAGCATTTATCAATTTTAGTTTATGTTCAATTTAACATTTACTAATAGCTATTTTAAAATCACAAGTTGATCTGTTAACACGCACAATAAAATAACATGAAGAATTGTATTCATGAAGAATTGTATTTGCATTAACTATCATTAACAAAGATAAATAAATGCTGTAAAACTATATTGTTCATGTTAGCTAATGCTTTAACTAAGATTAATGAATGAAACTTTATTGTAAACCTGTAATAGTTTTTTTTATTAGTACTTGTTACAAATGCTATTATATAAAATAGTTTGCACATTTTATTAATCAAAATTATTTCTACTGTATTGTAGACCTGTGTATAAATTACCTTTATTTGAAAAATGTAATGTTGTTTTTGGGAACTCTATGGATATGCAAGTATATCGAGTGCAAAAGTCAATCTCACTCCTATATATGATTCACGCACAGTGAATGTACTTTTCTGAAGTTGCCATAAGCACATGTGGGGCAACAGAAAATGCCCACAGGAGTGCAATACTCATGCAACACATGCATCTTAAATGTTCACTTCCTCAGATGAATGATGCATTCCAGCATCAGTTCACACATTTAGTCTATATGACACTATATGATATGTTTCTGGATTGATTCAATCACTATACTGAAGTCCTACTGTAGTAACAAAACATAAAACTAATGAATTCTAATTCTAATTAATTTTATGCCATTTTACCCAATATGTATGTGTCATATTTTATATTACAGTATTGTGTTGTTAGATTATGGCTGGATAACAGATCATTCAGAACAGATACAAAACTTCCACAACACCTTAATGTTAAGTTGCTCTGAACACAACAAACTCACATGGAAACATTGCTCCCATTGCACAACAATATTACTACCAAAGTTGGCTTGAAATGTCAGAGAATGTATCAAACATATCTTCTAAAAAACTACAGCCATTGGACACTTTTGGAATACTGTGACACCACAGACTGACCAAAATCTGTAGACAGGCATCAACTTGTGACAACTAGCAAAGTCCCCTATTACACATTAGAGCAAAGGTCAAGTTGTGTAGTGTTTTAGCAACGTGAAAATGTAAAGCTCTCTACAGAGAATCATATTACTGCATTTGCGTGTGTGTGTCTACAGTCTTACTTTGACTTCCTGTTTCTCTAGATCTTCACAGCTCCCTTCATCCAGGTCACTGTCTTCATCCTGTGATGAGTCTTGTTTGTTGCTAATGGTGACACATGACATGCTTTCAGTTTCCGTGGCGATACTATCATTCCTGTCTTCCTCTTCAATAGGGTCCTTATTTGGAAATACCTCTCCTTCTGCCCCACAAGAGGGGCTATCAATCCCACTGTCACGATTTGGTATCTTTCTGTTTGGTTCCATTCCTTCATGATCCTGAGTATCACAGGGCCCCTCAGGTAAAGACCCCTTCTGACTCAGATCTCTATTATTACTGCTCTCATCATTTTCTAAGTCACAGAGATTATTCTCCAAACCACTACTGGACAGATTTTTATGCTCCTTTTGAAGTTTATCTTTCATTTTCACATCTTTTGCACAGTCAATCGGAATAGAGTCTAATCTGCACAGACCCAAAAGTTCAGATATTTCAGAGTGTTTGATTGCAAGCTCATCCACAGAGCCTAATTTCCCAGAATGCTCTGCTGCTGCTAACTGGGTGACCTGAGGCTGATCGCTAATGTCAGGTTGTTGAAGGGATGGTGACTCCATGCTGATACACTGCTGGAGTTTGTTCCTTTGCTGGAGACCCAAAACTGGAAACCTTGAGAAGTATTAGGAAAATCTAAACAGTTAGCATCATAATAAAACTCTCGGTTTATTGAAAAAACAGTAGGCTAGAAAAATAGTAGAAAAATAAACATGTACAGAAACTACAACTTAATGATAAAGAATTCTGAGACTTTCTGAACAAAATGTAAGTGGCACTTGCCCATTAAAAACTCAATGCTAGGATGTTATTCATGGTTCCTGGGGCATTTAGATGATTTTTTTAGTGTAATGACATTAGATTGTAAAGGTCTCTGGGTGGTTGCTATGGTATTGCTGTGTGGTAACTAAGGTATTCCAAATTGTTGTTAGAGTGGTCTGTGTGTTTACTATGGAATTGGTAGGTGTTTGTTAGTGCAATGGTATGTGGTTGCTACGTGGTTGTCAAAAGAGCCTATTACCAAGTCAGACAAGTTTAACAAACCAGTAACCCAATGTAGGAATAGTAGTACAGTAACATTGATGTTTTCTTTGCAAACATCATAAATAACACAGGAACACTATAATACACAAATCCAAATCCTCAACCTGACGTCCAAAAATACATTACCAGTGTAACTTGTGTAACACATAGTGTAAAACACATAAACTTTACCTGAAGTTGTGGAAGTTCTTGATGAACCGGCCCACTCTTGGTCCAGCGGATGAGCCGTTGGGTTTCTGAGGAGGGCTGGGCAGAGTATAGGGTGCTGGGGGTTGTGACCCCACAACAGCAGGTGCAGAGGTCTAGGGGGCACTGACACGGAGACAAACACAGCACAATCAAACAATCTTTGTCACCATCAAGAAGGTCTGATCCCATTTCATTCACTCATGTGATGAATTTTTCATAAACCCAACTGACAAAACAAAGACAAAGTTAACAATGCTAACAAAAAAACAAAAGTACGACAGAGACACTTTAGCTGTCCGAGCAACTGGCAGCTTCCTGATGTGAGAACAGGAAGTATAGATAAGCGTGCGAAAAGTTTTGTGGTTACACAAACAAGTGTTACAAATACACAGACACAACTACACACACACAGCAAAGACAAAAAGATATACTGCGTATGTGAACGAACAGTTAATGTGCCTCAAATGAAAATCAATTTAATGAACTGATGAGTTGCATGGGTTACAACTAAATAAAATATGATGTTTATGATGTAATTTAATAAGTCAGGTTAAATTCAGGAAGCAGATAGTCTGAGCTTTTTTGCACTTCCTTCCTCTGTCTGGTTTGTCCTATATGAAACCCACACAAGTATCTTGTGCACACTCATTGCAAGCATATACACATGCTGGAAATATCCAAAAGCCCTATTATGACAATAAAATGTCACTGGGATATGCTGGATCATGTCTAAGCAAGCATGTGTAATAATGGAAAAGTTAATACCGTGGGGTGTCTGTGCTGTAGGCTTCTTGGGCGTGGCTAATTGTTGGGGGCGTGGTCTCTCTGGGAGTTGACTGGGGCATTGTTTGCATTTTCGGCTTTTGATAATAGCTGATAAAGCACAAAACAATTTGTTTATATCTGTGCATATCAAATTTGTGTACATCTTAATTGTAATAATAAAACTCTAGCCATCACTTGGACCAGAACTACAACAAAGTTTTTGTTTTCTTTATGTCACACTTTGACACATCCTGCCTCCTCAATACTCTACTAACTACTCAAAAACATCCCAAGCCATCGTTAGCAGTTCTAATGTGATGTAGGAATTAGTCACAGAGACATGGATGCACATTTTGAGCTAGCTAACAGAAGATCCTGAATTCATGGCATAAGGAAGTAGTTCCACAAAACTATTTACATACTTCCTGCTGCCCATTAAACTGTAACCAATATCACACTCACAGTGGTTTTGTGTGTTGTGTGATATTCTTTCAACATACTGGTATTGTCATTAGCTAATGAAAAATTTGTTGACAACTAACGTGGTGCTTTAATGTCATGTTATAAGGTGATAAAGACGTGTTTTACATTTTACAGTCTAAGTACCTTGTTGCCTCAATAAACAATGTTACAATTATAAGACATTTTACTTCAGAACATTATACACATTCTCTATTTTGCTTTGCCACCTGAAAATCCAGGAAGGACCTGACCTTCATCACAACCAGAGAGACATCAGCCATCAATTGGACAACCAATAAAGAGACAATTATATCTCAAACTGAAAAATGATCACAAGTCATGGTGATAAAATTACAGTGCAGTGCAAATCTAATCCTGAACACTTCATCATAATGAAATCAGCCTTTTGAATACAAAGATTAATTATACTATTTAAAGCATTTTACAATACTGTAATCCTATGTTGATTTTTCAACAATACTGCTGGAAGTTTGAGAATTCCTTGTAATTTCCCATTACAAGGATAAACAAATGAGATTAAATGGAGAACAAATCTTCTGCTTCTCAGATTTTTCGTTTTTCCAAAAGGAGTTTCAAAAAGGACAATGTCTTAACATCTAAAACAGTGCTAATATGTGCCAAAATACCAAAGTTTGCTATCCAAAATTAGAAATCTCAATACAAACTAAAATATTTAAAAAACTCCAAACAGCAAACTATATGAGCTGTTATCACACTCATTTTCTGCCAGTGGTCATACTGTACGTCCACAACTGACTCATTTCATTTATTTCTGTTACGTGAGGAATTTTAGCAGAAACATTATAAACAAAGTTATACTTACATAACTGAGATCTCCAAGAAGAGCTTTTAAAGAGCAGCCTTTATTTTGCCTCTGGGTTAACAAACATGTTACAGTAAAGCAGTAAAAAGCAGAAATACACAAATATACATCACTGCAGAGCATTAGCCTTTGTCTGTTTGCCATATGCTTCTCTCCTCAGAACTGATTCAGAAAGTGTGTGTGTGTGTGTGTGTGTTTTAGGCTCCTCCCTGTTGCCTCATGAATACGCAAACAAACACCTGTCACAGGTGAGGAGAAAAAAAGGACCTGGCACTGACTTCACCTGCTGTTTTTAGCAGTAAAGAACAACACCTGCCAAACCCGCTTCACACGCAACCGTGTTTCAGTATGTCTTTAGCTGTAGTTTGAACAGTTATGAGCTAATGTAGTTATGAGCTAAAGATGACAAAGCTGGGTTAGTCTGTAAGCATTATTTATATAGTGTTCCTGTAGCTCAACTGGTAGAGCATTGTGTTAGCATTGCAAAGCTTGTGGGTTTAATTCCCAGGGAACACACATACTGATCAAATGTTTAGCTTGAATGTACTGTGTGTTGCTTTCATCTGCCAAATGCATCAATGTAAATGTAAAATTATTTATATAAATGTCATTAGTCCAAAACAATAGAAACAAACTGGCATGTGTCTCAGTAATTTCAACAACAAAACCATATAAATGGCATCTTTCAGCCATGTGAAAAGATGCCATTATATCTCACATGAGCACATTCAGCTGACGTAAGATATAATTTTCAACCCCTCCACTCAATGACATGATGTTTCACATCATTTTGTTATTTACTTTGAATGAATAATTACTATAAATAGACAACAGCTATACAAAATATCTCCAAACTCTAAAATCTGACAGCATCTTGATCTTGACATCAAAATCTAAGACTTTCCCCAAGAGCCCCTCTGACATACAGACTTACCAACAAATTCACCAAAAAAGAGTGAAAGAGAGAGAAAGAGAGAGAGAGAGAGAGAGAGAGAGAGAAACGTTTCCCTGCACAGGCACAGGTCAGCCCCTCATGAGCACCACTATATTAACACAACCATTAATGGCATACTATTTACTAACTAATAATACTAGCACTAAACAGACACAGCACTCAAACAAAGTCATAAATGTGCAAATCCAAACAGACTGAGTATGAGTGAAAAATGCAGTTTAAATACATAAGTACAGTGGACTCAAGCCTCAAGTGTTAGCACACAGCAATTACAGTCACTGCTACAAACCGAGAATGAAGGTGTAACAAAGTACAATAACAAAACAAACAACACTACACTCAAACGACTACACTCAAAAATTGTTGAGATTAAATTCAAGAATCTCCTTTTTGAAGGTGTGTGAAGAAACATAGACAAAACCGAGAACAAAACAAAACAGACTTTTAAACTGCTAGTAAGCAAACCTCATACATCCAGGGTGACAGGTGTCAGTACAGAGTCCAAAACTATTGGTACTATTGGAATAAATAAGAGCCAGATTAAACTAACTAAATCTGGCCCCAAAAAGTGTTAACAAAATCATATTGAGAGCACTTTAATACCACCTCCAACCACATAGCAAGCAGCAAATTATAGCTCTTGTCTGTGACGTAACTAAAAACTATGGGCTAGCTTACAAAAAATGGGCAAGCCCTTGAATATATCCTGACCAAACATCCTGTTTCCATGAATTATGCCAACACAGGAAAGAAAACCGCGCTCTTTAGGTGATTTTATGGGTGCTGTAAGTGGTGAGCCCTTTTCCTACTTTCTGTCAACTATAAGTACATATCTTCCCCAAAACCACACCCTCCAAACCTGTGTCAAAACCCTGAATGAGCAAAATTAGTGACATTGTAAGTATGATGGAGATTAGTAATGGTAAAAATGTTTATTGGTCCTAATTCTTTGTTTTCCGGTTTACAGAGCCCAATGCTTTCATAGAAACAGCAACACAACTGTTAGTGAGACTGGTATGAAATACCTTTAAACACATATTTTTGCTTGTTCAGATTTAAAAAATCTGCAGTGTAAGGTAAGGTCAAGTTTGAAGATTAGTCCACATCATCATTATTAATAAAACTTTTTGGCTACCATAGTAGCCAGGTTAATTATGTTAATTAACAAAAAGCAAATATACGTAGAGAGAGATCAAGAGTTGAATCCAAAAGATCAAAAATAATGATAATTTTTTTACTATTTTTTACTATTTAAAATTAACTATTTTAATTAAAATAATTACCCTCTAATATACTCTTTTAGTGTTATGTTCTGTATATCTACACTACACTCCATCTTGCTGGATCTGTCTTCTGCTTTTGACACAGTTAACCACCAGATCCTCCTGTCAACCCTTATGACATAGGGGGTCTCTGAAACTGCAGTCCAGTGGTTTGAGTGTTACCTCTCAAATCCTTCAGTGTGTCTTGGAGGGGTGAGGTGTCTAAGTTGCAACATTTCGCTACTGGGGTTCCTCAGGGCTCAGTGCTTGGACCACTTCTGTTTTCCATCTTGTTTATCTCTACAATTGGTCATTCGCAAACATGGCTTTTCCAATCACTGCTATGCTGATGACACACAACTTCTCATTCCAACCAGATGAGCCGATGATAGCTGCATGCATCAAAGCTTGCCTGATGGACATTACTGGCTGGATGAAGGACCACCACCTAAAACCCAACCTTGCAAAGACTAAACTACTTGTAGACTTGGCCAGCCACACTTTATTACAACCTCTCCATCCAATTAAATTCATTGTTGTGTCCAGACTGAAATATTGAAATGCTCTCTTGGCAGGCCCGCATGCCTTGTTACTGAATCTGCTCCCTTATAGGTAAACTCACTAGTTCTGATTTATTATGTACCCTCCAGAAGCTTGTGTTCTGCAAGTGACTGGTGACTTGTGGTACCATCCCAAAGGGGCACTAAATCACTCTTTCGTACTTTAATCTTCACTGTTCCCCACTGGTGAAATGACCTAGCTAACTCAACCTGAGAAACAGAGTCTTTAGCCATTTCCACGCATCTTTTTCATCATTACTTGACCCACTAATACTGGAACTTACCTATTTTTATTCTATTTATATTTAAAAAATCACTTGATGTGCATACTGTCACAACACTCACAACTGCTACATATCTATTTTATGCTGAAATGTATTTGCTGTGAAGCCACTATGAACAGTTAAACACTGTACATTCTATAACCTGAAGCTCATAACCTTATTTAAACTGTACACAAGTTGTACTCACTGCTTTTATTTATTACATATTGGGGAAGGAACACAAATGTTTTGGCTTTCAGACCTTCTTCAGTGTGTGAGATAATCAACATATACATAACTTATTTATGATGGTGAAACTTCCAATCATTACATGCCTCAAACTCATGACCCCACATTCTCCCAGCAACATTTAACAGCACATCAAGCATGGCATGCCATGTCTATGTGTGTTTTACAGTAAGGCAAAACAGTGGCCACACACACACACACACACACACAGCAAGTGACTGAAATGGGAAACAGGTCAGCAGTGAGATGATGAGAGATGAAGCACCAGCACCTCCCATCTGTCAGCCTTCTGTCTCCTAACCTATCCACTGCAACCACTCTGTGTGTGTGTGTGTGTGTGTGTGTGTGTGTGTGTGTGTGTGTGTGTGATGTTGAGGTATGTCCTGACTACACCTCTCTGATAATTACAGCATTAGTCACACACTCATATACAGTATACTGTACATACAGTGGTCAAATTGTAAAAATAAATTAAAGGGGACTGGTGTGGTCAAGTATTACTTTGGTGGGGTGGGGTGGGGGTTGGGTGGGACCTGTAGCTAAACTTACACAATGATTACAAACTTTGTCTATTTTAAACACATTTTGAACAAAATATGTTTTCTTATATTAACTTGAAGTCATCAAAACAAAACACATATATTTAAACATGAGTTTGAAATAATGAGTTTATTTTGTCTTCTGATTGTTTCTTTATACCATACAAGTCTGTGGTTCCCATCAACTGTTCTAAGTTTTTCTTAATTCACTGTTAACCACAGTTTTACAAAACTTATTGCTTTAATAAATGAGTTTCAAATGACCATGTTTGAGTTCCACTCTTTGCTCTGAAGGTGGGGTCACACTACATGCTGATATTATATGCAGTGTCTTTATTGGTAAGGGCCTCAGTAGAATTTTTGCATGCTGAAAGTCTAGTCTACACTTTTCGCCTCATTGCACATTTCACTTCCATTCATATACATGCAAATGTGACAGACCATAAACCCAAGCTTGTGTGGAAAAAAAATCGCATTTCAGAGCGTCCCAATTTCAAGAACTCTGTCCTGTTAATTCGCATCACGTGAAGATGTGTCATCAGTACAAGACTGATACATCATGGCATGACCTTTTGAGATGGATAATAGCATATTGTACAATCCTATTTTGTACCTATTTTGTATTTTACAGCTTTAAAATAACAAAAACAACAATAACAGTCCAAGCACTTCTGAATCCATGTTGTGAGAATAAAAAAATGTTTGCATGCTAAAAAGCCGTCTCGGTTATGTCTGTAATCTCTCCTGATTCTCTTTTTGGAGACAGCCTTCCCCTTTTGCTGGCCTCCAAAGCAGAAAAAGAGCTGCTCAGATCTCTTTTGAACTCCTCTGTGTGGTCCAGGTAAATACCCAAAGAGTGTACTAAACACAGCAGAAATAGGGCTTGGTCCTCCACTGACTGTGGGAGGTCCTGCAGGTTCCATAATGGAGTCATGGGAAAAACAAGGCCTCAGAATAATGTAAGAAAATCCTGGTCCGAAATGGAGGCACTTATTAGACATAGACAGTGCATGCAGATCCTTAACACTCTTGATAGAAGCGCATGCGGTCAGGAGGACCGTCTGCTGAGAGAGGTCACTAAGCTCAACTGAATCCAAGGGCTCAAAGGCAGGACTCCTAAGGGCTGTAAGGACCAAGGGGTAATCCCAAGAGAGTATTAGGCACATTCTAGGAAGGGTTAAACCTCCTAGCATCTCTGAGGAATCTGATTATCAGATTGTGCCTTCATAAGGATTTCCCATACAGTGTAACGTGATGTGCTGCAATACCAGCCACATACAGCTTCAGGATAGGGGGAGACATAGATTCAATAGGGCATGTCCGTGGGTCTTCCTCCGGGAAGAACACCAGTCAACAAAAATAGCCACTTCAGGGTGCAGAGCTGCTGAGAGTGATAGTGTTTACCGCTGGTGGTAAATCACCTCAGTCTTCTGTGTCTTGTCCAGAGACCAAACGTTTCAAAGGTCTGGCCTGGGGTGCCAAATCATGTTCTGTCCCTGAAAAAGAAGGTGCTTACTCAGGGGAATGCACCAGAAAGGAGCTGCTAAAAGGAGCATCAGTCTGACTTGGCCAAAAAAGGTGCCACCATCAAGACTTGCTCCTCCTCATCCCTGACTTTGCACACTGTCTGTGAAATTAGGCTCACTGTGTACTTTTCAGCTGTGCACTAAGGCATCTGTGCCTAGGGGAGCCTTGGTCAGAGCATACCAAAGCGGACAATGGGTCAATTCCAAAGAGAAAAAAAGATCTACCCGCGCCACTCCAAAGAGTTGCCACTGTCTATGGAGCATCACCCGTTGTTGGTGCATCCAGTGATATAAGTGCTGACTCCACTGCTGACTCCATAAGAGCAGGTGACAGGCGAGGTGAGACATGCAATGAGAGTAAGTACCACCCTGATGATTTAAATACATCACTGTTGCTGTGTTGTCCATGCAGATCAACACATGCCCTGGATCACCGGCCTACACAGGGCAAGCAGAACTGCCAACAACTCCATGTAGTTGATGTGCCAACGCAGGCGGGAATGGGCATATGCCCACCTTGGGATTCGGTTATGGAACCAATGCTGAAGCAGTCTCATATGCATCAACCCAAGAGGCACTACTTCCATTGAGGATGCCACATGCCCCAGGAGCCTCTGAAAATATTTCAGTCAGACCACTTTCTTGTCTCTGAAGAAATTGAGAAGAGCTTGCTCTTTTCCCTGTTGACCTAAAGCCCCAGCCGATCCAAGAGGTTAAGAACCATGTCCCTGTGTGCACACAGTTCTCGAGAGTGGGCCAATATGAGACAGTTGTCCAGGTAGTTAAGAATGCGTATGCCCTTTTAAGTTTTGTCCTTGTATAAAAGCAATATAGTACTCAAGGCTAGTGCTGTTTCATAAACAAGTCATGGTTGAAGAGGGCTTCTTGTCATGCCTAACCATACCCTTCAGTTTTGTCTATATAGCACAGCCTCTTGTAGTGCTTACTTATAGAGGTCACTGCTTCACACTCTAATCTTTCTGTCCCTGCTTTCAAATAAATGTCACATTTTAACCTAATTATATATGAACATATTGTGTCTTCAGCAGAAGAAAGGATGAACAGAGTTATGAGAACAGGTAACAGCACAAAAACAAGAGCACAGGTAAGATGCCAGGTATGTGCACAGGCAAGTATAATTCACTGTAACTCACTAGGTAACACACTTTGAAACACATGCAGAATCTCACTTGGGAATCACTGGAGAGTTTTCACAGGACCAGGAGTTGGAGAGGAATTCGCAGACTGAACTGAGGTGTGTTTTTTAAGATGTGTGGAGGCTGATGAGATAAGTAAACTGGTGGCAGGTGCTGGTGACCAGTACTCTGGAGACTGGGAACATTGAGTGGTGCTGGTAAGAGAGCCTAGCGAATCAGTGACACATATATTATATTTTAAATATACATAATAATGTATAAATGTAAACTTTTTTAAAAAAAATAATTACAATGGCATGGCATCAATACTTATTTTTTCGGCACCCAAGAGTGTCAGCAAGAAAATCTGTGCAGTTTGCTAATCATCACTAATCAAAACATTTCTTTCATATTATGATATGATGACAATTTGCAATGACAACATCTGCTGTCTTCAAGCCCACCTGGAAAGTTATTATTTACCATTATAAATTATGTCAGTAATAAATGTAAAAACTCTTCAAGTACAAGAAGTAAGGAACAAAATATGGAAAAAAGATGTAATTAATGTTTTATCTGTGGATTTAATCACTCTTATGCTGCTGCAAGAAAATAATAAGAGATGTAGTTTTGTCACACAAGCCTGCCAACATTTAACATTATACTTCATCAACAGTACATCAAAGTTCCATGCTCATTTTTAGTACTTTTGCATGAGAGTGTGGGGTCCAAATGTCTGGGACCACCATTAAAAATGTCTTTTGTCTTATTTTCAAAATAAATACAAAATATTTCAGGTTTCAAATGATTATTTGCAATACAATATAACAATTGTGTTGGTATTTCTTATTTTTTGACAGCATACACTTGAGCTGGCATGAACAAACTCAACATTATACAGCATGATTTCAGAATGATTTAAAGAAATCTGACGTTTTTCTTCTCAAAAACTACTCTATAAGGATGCTTGAATCTGAGGCCAAGAACTAATCACTGGCAAACAATGACAGACATTTAAAGGGATAGTTCATTTCCATAGGCATAGTTTAACCAAAACCAGAAAATCTAGCGTTATCGTGCACTGGTGCTAATAAACACTAATAAAGTTGTCATTATAGCTATCGTTATATATATTGTTTTTGCTGTGAACAGGGCTTTACTCACATTCGTGATTCAAACTTGACATTCTATCTTCAGTACAACACAAGATAATTAATAAGGTCATATTTTTGAGCAATATTGATGCTGCTCATTTTTCATTCAGTGAAAGTAAATATGTGTTCCACTGAAGAAAAGTCAGTCATATGGGTTTGGAACAACATGAAGGTAAATGAATGTTTATGTTTGGATGAACTATCCCTGAAAAGAGAGAAGTTCTTCCAAATGAAACTGTGGCATTTGAAATATTTACACATTCTTACAGAAATGCAAAGACATTATAGGAGTGGCAATAGCTCATTACTTAATTAGCTCATTACCTGCAAACATACTGTAACAAGTAGATGTTTACATTTTCTAAAACAAATGACTGGTGCTTCCCTGTAATACTTAAAAAAATGCTATTACAGCACGTTGTTGGTGGTTGTCAGGGCGTGGCTATGTGGTTGCTAAGGTGTCTATTCAACAAGCTACATAATTTGAGGCATCACAGACAGTGCAGGAAAAATTACTTCAGCTAAAGTTTAATACCTGGGGTTACTGATTTGAACAACCCCCTAAGTATAAATAAAATTCTTGCCATACACTTGCCCTATCAGGCCCTTGTAAATTTGAAAAACAGTTGTCATTATCTTTTCAGTTATAAGCCAAAAACATTTTAGAAAAAGACATCATAACCTTCTAAACCTGCTGAAATACTAAAAATAAAACAGTATGAAATCAGCCCATCACGGATCTCTCAATAAAACATGAAAGATGAGCATGTATATTTTAACAGGCTTGAGTACTTACAATATACTCCACAATCACAAGACACTAACACCACAAGTGTTCGAAATGATTAAAGCAGCAGATATTCTAAAAAAAACTTATGAAACCATGAGCTATCACTTTATAAATTTATCACATTGACATTTACATATTTATACACCAAGCTCAGAAATCAATAAAACTTACCAGCTGTGCTCTCCGTATGACATACCCCTGGTTTCCTTTTTCACCAGTGGAGAAAATACGTTCATACACACACAACCTCATTTACACAATAAACCATATCTGATAAGTCACAGGGAAAACTAGCAACATGGTCTCTGCTACCGGCTCTTGTCTGCTGACACTCCAGCACCCCTCCTCCAGTCCTCCATCTCCTCCCTATTCTATCGGCCCCCAAATCCCTCCTCAGTCTTTTCATGGAAGTGAACAATATAAGCCCCCCCCACCAGACAGACCAGCAATAATGCCACAGAGATGTATCCATGGTAACTAATGACAGCAGGAGAGGGGGAAAATGAAGGGAAGACTAAATAAGTGAATGAGGAAAATCAGGAAAGAAGGAGAAACATAAACCAAATGCAAGTAGGCTATGCACAGTTTCATTACTTCTAATTAGTACTCATTAGTACTGCTAAGATTATCTGCAAATCTGTTCACCTGGCTGAATAATTCATAGTTCAATGGAGAATCAATAGAGAATAAACAATATATAAATATTATATATAAAATCACAATCTTTAAAACACTTAGTATATTTGTATATGCTTAAATTTATTTTTACAAGCAAGTGTAAACTGTGCCTATATTCAAATGTTTTTAAACAGAAAAGTGAGAACAGAAAAGATTGTCTAGTGAAGGAAAATCACCCAAGTGTCATACTGTTTATACAGCATCCCAGGATGCTTCTCATATTTGTGTGGTGTGCAGAATGTCTCGGTGACATATGAACCCTTGTTCCCTAAAGAAGGGGTAAGCTCCAAAACTGAAAGCCCCAATCACCTCTAATCTTCATATAAAGATCAATGAAATTTGAGTGATGCGAACCAATCTAGATGACCTATGGATGAAATAATATGCTTCTGTGTTGGCATTGTGAGAGGCTGTTTGTGAAGTGCCCGATTGAAGGAACACACATCTAGAATTGGGGTGTGAAAACCCTTGTTTATCTCAGCGTACAGAATGATCATTATTGCTCCCTTCAAAAGAAGGAAGACCTTGTTCTGCAGGACATTCTCCCCCATATCAAGGTGAAGAGAACACTGCTGAACCTGGTGGGTGCCACGCAAACTGGATTGCATAGTTGAGACAAATCATCTTCATGAGCTACCACAACAGCTTGGCTCCCCATGCTCCAAAGAACCATGCTTGGGCACCAAAGGAACGACCTTCTTAACCGTGCCAGGGGTGCTTACCTGCTTCAGTGCCACTGCCAACAGGCCATCCAGAGGAGAAGGGCCACAAATTGGAAGAGACCTAAAAAGACTCAGGGAGAGGGAAAATCGCTCCTTTCGTGAAAAGATGGCGATGATGGGAGCAGGCCGATGGTGGGAGCAACCTTCTTCTCAAAACCTTAGAAGGGTGTTTAGTGTTGTCTTGGCGAGCTGGTGGCATAGCCCTTATACGCAAAGATCTTCTGGGTCGGCTCTTCTCAGACTCCGTCTTAGGAAAATTCCTTTGCCATCCTGCCATCGAGGGTAGTCAGGACAGATGAGCTTGCAGCTTATCAGGCACCTCCAGCAAGAAAGCCACTGGGGTGGGCCAAGTCACTTTGAGCCACACCCAGTGCCCAGAAAACAATCATCAAACCATAAGCACTTTGGACAGGGAAGAGGATTCCACTCAACCCAATAATCAAAGCCTTCCAGAAAAGTGCTTCTGTAAACTTGATGTCTGCCCCATCCTGTGCCCCACCCTGAGCGGACAGCATCAGGCGATTTGTCTGAGAGCAACAACACACCTTCAAATCCTATGACAGACATCTCAACCATCTGTGAGGTCCGGTGGGATGAACCTGGTGAATTATCTCCCAGTGACACCCTCAGACTGCCCCAAGTACTTACCAACCAGACCTGGTTGAAGTGGCAGAGGAGGAAGCAGCCAGAGTGGAAAGCCAGAGGCGAAATATAAAGATGCCGACCCACTGTGGAAGCTCTTTTATGACAGTGTGACCTAACCTGCTAAAACGCCCTGGGGAAGTTTGGTTCAGGATGGGGATGAGGCAAATAAAATAAAGAATTTAAATAAAAGAGGTGTAAAACAAAACCATCTGATGGCTCTGAAGAACAAGTCTGAGTGAGCTGTACACGCCAGCTCCCTTACATACTACAAAGAAGAAGACCCCTAGTGTTGTCAACATCAAGTGACTGACAGAAAGGGTACTGTAACCTAGGCAATGAATCTAAAACCTAAGATAGTTTTCATTTGTTTAGCAGTTTTGGTCGCTATATTACTTTCATACCTCCATTTGTATTAGGTAGTAATAATGATTTTACTATTAATTTAACGTGAAATAGCGAAAATGTAAATTGTAAAATGAAATTGTAAATGTAATAAGCTCTTATATGCACAAATACATTTTTCACCCTTCATTGCTTTTTTCTAACACACCTCTAGTTTCTAAACACTATGTGATGCTGATGGGGTGCAGTCCCCATTCATCTCCAAACCAGACTGACAGAGTGTTTTTTTTAATGAAATGTTCTGGGAAAATACAAGAGACACTGATGGTGGTTTTGCGGTGTGATGTGAGAAAGTGGAATTAGGAACTGATGATGGCTAAAAACAAACCCATGAGATTGCAATAAGAGAGGAAGCAGGAATTTTTTAACAGGATTGACGCTGATCTAATGTACAATTCTTCTGTACATCTCAGGATGTATGTACCATCAGTACAACCAATCACATTTCTGAAGTGCTTATAACAGTTGAGATTCAATATTTAACAAATATTTATTTTATACACAGAGATCCCTCCCTGTAAGCAATCTACCAGGATGCAAAAACTTTAAATGAAAAAACTTAAATGAAAATTTTATTGAAAGATTGTAGCCAATTCAACAATTAGATCAGGCACATAAATAAGGAAAATGCTTGTTTTTGTGCGGATATTGTGGCTTTTGGTTAGCCCATGTGCATTGATATTGAAGTTCTGGCTTTGGCCCCATTACACCCTCAGTTGAGATGTTTAGTCACTATAACAATGATAAGCCACTGACTTCCTCAAAATGTTTCTGTTGTGTTTGTTCCTCTTAAATTCAAACTATGAGGAAATACAGATATTTCAGAAAGATGGTCCAGAAAGATTGGGTCATTGTCTTGCAAATTTACATGTCATACAAAATTCCAGCCATAAGCACATGTACAATGTCTTTCTATTACACAACATTATTGTATTTAAAGTAGCAATTTCTCTTCATTTCTTGTACAAAAATAGAGTTCCTGATGTTATTCTGGTGTACGGCTCAACAGAGCATTATATATAAAATGTCTATGTACATTTTAATCTAAATGTACAACATTTATTCATGGGCTGTCTCTCTCTGGTCTAAGCAATCATACTTTGTGGTATTTAACATATATATATCATTATATGTTATGTTAGGTTAGTAGGTTTTTAAAAAAAAAGAATAATAGTTATGCATGTGTCAGTTATTCCTGGAAGAGATTTGTTTTTAGCAGTTTGTTGAATGCAGTAGGGGATGTTTGGCAGAGTTTGGAAAAACATTCCACCAGTGAGGGATATTGATCATAAAACTGTGAGCAGGAGATTGTGTGCCTTTAGAGGAGTATATAACAAGACGAGGTTCATTTGCTGAGCGTAGGGATCTTAAAGGACTGTACTGTATATGTGAATGAGTTTGTGACGGTAAGATGGTGCAGAGCCAGTAGTGGTTTTATAAGCCAGGAGTAGAGATTTGAATTTTATGCATGCAGCAACTGGTAGCCAATGAAGGAAGATAAGGAGATGTGTGACATGGGCACATTGTGACATTTAATTTGGGTTGGTGTTTTAAAAATCTAATGAAAACCAAAATAAAAAACAAGGGATTGTGCTTGTACTGTGGCCTGGCCACTTTGCAGCCTTGTTCCAGCAACAGCCAACACTCACTAGTAGATCAGCAGGAACAGGAATGGGACTTTTCATTCATGTCCTTCTCTGATGGACTCTGGGGTGGAAGGCAATTTCTTGACTCATTGCCAAGATTGTTAACTCCATTGTTCTCATAGGCCTTCTCATCATCACTATGAGGGGAACCACTGGCTTCTTGTCCACTGGTTGGCTGTTTAGCTTAGCCAACCAGTGCAGGAGAAAAACATTGAAAGTGACAAAGCAAGCAAATGTCAAAGTCAAGAAGGAACACACTTTTTCACGTTTTTTTGCATTTCTTTTTCCAATACACAAATATTTTAAAAAGATACGTCTGTCTTGAAAAGGGCAAGTGAATCTTCTGGTACAAAAAATTGATTTCCTCTCATGCAGGTGCAGAACAGATGTGCTACTTGGCCATCAGGTGTTGTCAATCGGCTTGGTTTAGGGCAACTTTGGATGTGAGCTGACCCCATGTCTGCTTCCAGTTTGATGTGTTCTGGCACCTGTTTGATGTGTTCCAGCTGACATCTTGGTTAACAATTTAAACAATGTCACATCAAATGCTAATATTTTCTCATTTGCGAAAAAGAAATAAGATCTTTAAATTGTGTGCAATAGTGAAGTAACGTTCAGGCCCATACTTGAAATTTGTCCTCTGCCTTTAACCCATCCAAGTTAGTGGATCCACACACATTGGATAGTGATTGCCAACACACACACTGCAAACCGTGAACACACATCCGGGGCAGTGGGCAGAGCCTGGGGAATAAGATGCCTTGTCCCAGAGTACCTCAGTTGTTTCCTGTCAGCACAAGGAATCAAACCAGTGAATCTAACCAGTAAGACACAACTGCCCCCCAGCACAGCCTCCTATGAAGTTAATTACTAACTAACTGATTTTAACAACATTTTTAATCATTAGTTTCATTTAAATAATTGTTTGTACTTTTGTCATTGTGTCTATCAGCAGATTACCCATCCACCTTATCTCCACTCAGATTACCCCACTAACCCATAGCCTCTGTGAACAACAGACAGTTGAAAGTGAGGTGGCTCCCGCTGCTTTGTCAGTAACCAGTGAGCTTCTAGTTCTAATTCATATAATCTGTATTTTTACAATGATTGGAAACTTTTTAGTCATGTGCTCTAAACTTGTGACCAGTGTATGTACAGTAGTAGCAGATTATTTCATATCATGTAAAAATCAATCATATCAGTCATATCGCATTGTAGTAAAGCTGTCTTTGTATCTTGACATGCATGTGTGCTGATGAACTAATTTCATTTTCCAGATGTCAGAAAGAAGAAAAGTAATACCGTATGGTGATTAGAGTCCTTCATAATGTTTTGAGAATTTAAAAATGTCCTGGATTTCTGAAAGCTGTTTTCACCACCGTCTGCAGAGAATACTTGTTCTGCACCAACCCACTGCAGAACCAGAATGTAATAGTGTTATATTAGTGTATTTTGCTATATTAGTGTGTAATGTATTTAAAATACTCTCTGTTTAAGGGCAAAATGCTGTACTTCTAAAGGGGTTAAACTGTAAATGTTCTGCAGTTGTGATATATAGTAGATAAAGATACATATGCATGTTGGTAGATGTGGTGGGCTTCTCTCCCCACAGTGACCCAGATGGACAACAAAATATTAAGACAATAAGATAATAATATTTAATTGATTCAAAGCAGCTTTCCATACAATGAAAAATAAAGCACAGAAAGCAGAAAAAATTACCAGACAACTTTGTGTACAACTTTGTTGAATATGGTATTATTGCAAATATGTATAGTTTGTTATGAGATGTAAATAATTTTTAGCAAGTAGGGATACTAGGTGTGTAGTTAAAGAGTTTAAAAGGTAGACAGGAAATAACCGTCAAACAGAGAAGATGACAGAAACATAATGTTACTAATTGCAGCTATAACATCACACTGCTGTGACTAGGCAGGGAACGTAAATACAGAATCTAACTAGTCTGGAGGTAGGTAAGTAGATAATAGGTAATAGGTAAAAAGCAAAGATGGCGAAAGAGGCAGAAGTTACAGATTGCAGCTTTAAAGGGGTCATGACATGGGTTTTTAGAGGTCCAAGGACAAAGTCCTGGAACCCTATTTTTAGAAGATTTTTAGGGGTTTTTTTCATCGTACATTATATATCTGCTGCTTTAAGCTTCTTTGCTGTCAAGAAGAAGAGAGGTTTGCAGCCTGGCATACACTACTATGCCCTAAAAAAAATCACAGTAAAATTCTGATATCCTCTTTCCCTTGTCCTTGTAGTCCAGGAGCAGTGTTCACCAAGCTGGCACCCCGCAGAATGTATAACCTCATCTGGAAACAGGAGGGGGACAAGTGGAAGACAGTTTTTTTGCCCCCTACATATAAAGGTCCTGAAGCATCTGAGAAATTATAAACTCTTCTTGAAAGCCAAATGGATAAGAGGAAAGTTGCAGCAGTGAAGGAGTGAAAGTTACCCCCAACTTCTCTCCTTAAGAATAAGCCTAAGTATCTATCCTGTCCTTCAGCTGCTATGGAGGCTTTTCAAAAGGACTTTACCAGTGCACCATTCCTCATTCACCAAGACCTTAATAAACCTTTCATTGTGGAGGTAGATGCTCCTATCACAGCAGTTGAAGCGGTGCTGTCTCAGCAGCAGGAGGTCTCCAGTAAACTCCATCCATGCGCCTATTTCTCCAAAAAGCTCACTCCAGCATAGTGTCCCCACAAATTCCAATATGTCCCAGTAGCTCAATGTAACTCACTCATCCACTCTGTTTACACTTATTGGGGCACTGGTCACCCAGGGGCCAATGGTACCCTCTCACTACTTAAGGACCATTTCTGGTGGCCCAACTTGGCCAATGACTTTAGAAGGCTCATCAGAGACTGTTCCATTACCAAGAGCCCATGCCATAAACAACCTGGCAAGTTCCTTTCTCTGCCCATTCCCAACCACCCACGGTCACACCTAGTAGTGGATTTTATTACGACTTTACCACCTTTTAGGGGGCAGTTGTGGTCTACTGGTTAAGGAGTCGGGCTTGTAATCAGTAGGGCTTGTAATCAGTGTGTGTGTGTGTGTCACTCACTTACCTTCTGAAAGTAATACCTGTATCCTAGTTATTATTGAAAGATTCTCAAATTAAGTCATTTGCCTCTATTGAAAGATCTGCCCACTGCCATTTTCAACCACATATTTAGGTATTTTGAAATCCTGGAAGACATTGTGTTTAATCGGGGTCCCCAATTTATATCATGGGTTTGGAGAGTTTTCTTCTCTCTCCTAGATGTGACCATAAGCCTGACCTCCAGGCTGCCACCCTAATCCAGCAAGCAGACAGAAAGGAAGATCGAAGAGATTGGTTGAGAACCTGGTTCCACCAGAACTCCTGGAACCAGTTCATAGGCTGGGCTAAGTATGCTCAAAAATGTCTGTGTCAACCTTTCACAAGACTTATCCCCTTCCAGTGCATTTTCTGTTCCTGTGGTCTGGGCAATCAGATATTCCTTTCATCAACTACAGTGCAACGCCAGTAAATCCAAACTGACGCTGGCGGACCAAAGCTCCATCCTACTTAACCCGGGCAGAAGTTTTGTCCACTGACATTAGGATGTGCCTGTCCTGCAAGAAACTTAGTCCCAGATACATTGGTCTCCTATCAGTTACAAGTACAACCACAGTACAAAATTTACCTCACTTTCCATGTTTCATTATTCAAAACATCACCCACCTGTCTCTCTTTTTACAAATCCTGGTCCATCTTAGGAACGCTCCCTTAGTTGATCCTGGAGGATGGGGCAGTCTACATTATAAAGGAGATCCTGAACTCCCAACAACGTGGTGGCCGTTTGGAGTATCTCTTTGGCTGGGAGGGCTACAGACTAGAGGAACAATCCTGAGGGCTCAGACTCAACATCAGAGATCCCACCCAGATTGTCCCGCACCCAGAGGAATAGGCCGGCCACCACAATGTTGAGATGATTTTGTTCTGTCAGGTGAGGACTATTTCCAATTGTCCATTACTGATAGACCATGGGCGGAAAAAATGATGCGATGATGTAAAAGCAGTTGTTACATACATTTATGTAGGATTACATAAATGCTTTCCTTATTTATAAGGAGGACGTTTTAAGCTATACAACTTGCAAGATGTATTAATGATACCAAGTGTCATATTTTGCCTTAGTTTTTGTTTTTTTCTGGCCACTAGTGGCCCCTTTTGGTACTGCTTATTAGATTTATTGTTTGATCTATGTCACCTGTGTGTTCATTAGCTCCTGGCTATTTGATCTTAGGATCAGCGCTTCGGTATTACCCTGCTCATTACCAGGAAGTATCTGTTAGCCTTCGTTCATTCTCGAGCTAAGTGTTGAACTTTTCTGTTTCTAGTAGTTTCTGGGAAATCTCCCTGTGGTTTTGTTTCCTGTTTTTGCTGCTTGTTTTCTTTTGTTACTTT
>JAZGTK010003611.1:0-26867 GCA_036877625.1 Ambastaia sidthimunki
AATGAGACCCCATTTGAGCTAAAAGGGGCACTTAGTTTTGCTTCTGGTTGATGGACACATTTGATTGTGACACTATTAGCACGTTTAGCACATTTGTGGAACATTAGTCACAAAAAGCAGCATTTTAAAAGAAACTGAGCTGAGCCCTTTGGTCTATAAATATCTCTACTCTTTAAGGACCAAAAAATTAAACATCCACACATTCTCTCATAACACAAGTTCAATAATCCAAACTTAAATAAAAAAGGTAGATGAAAATCTCCCTTCCAAACACACAAGACAACAAAAGGTGGGGAGGGGGTCAAAATAATATAGCAGCATGTAGCTTGTGTTTGAGCTTTTTAAAATAAGAAGCCTTTACTTTTCACCTCATAGACCTACAAGCATGAAAAAGGAGGCTAACAGAGGACTTAAGGGTCTGTTCATGAAATAATCACCTTTATTCAAACAGTGAATTAAGCCATTAACAGAGCACACCTCAGAGTTTACTGTGTGTTAAAAGGTTTAATGACTAACTGAATGAATGTACAAAGAGAGTTGAAAATCCAGAATGGCAGTGATTTGTTTTTTCAGAATTCTCTGCCCTGAAGATTTAACTCTAAGTTGACATGATTTTTAAGGCCAGGAAACAAGAAATGGGAGGAAATAACACTGTGCAACTAATTTATGTTTACTTGACAAGCTTTATACAGAAGCTACGCTGCACTGTTCAATTTCTCTGATAAAGTTTAATCCTTCTAATGCAGAGACCAAAAAGTCTTGGTTCTCAAATCAGACAGTGATCCTGATATTTCTGCTGAAAACAGCGAAGACACTGCTGAGATTTGTTTGGCAGAAAACAAAATGTAACTACAGTAACACATAGTGGAACAGAGGCCAAAATTTGTAAATTACGTCTGAAATTCAGGATACAGATAACCCCCACATGACAGGACTGCAATTTCTGCCCTGAATAACTTGTTAAATCTAATTTAGTTGCTGCTTTTCCCCAGCAACAGCAGTACCTAAATTACATCAATATCACTCTTTGTGTGACTGATATAGAAGTCAGTAAAAGATTGCATAAGTACAAATAATTCTGTTGCTGAGTCTCTGTTTTTTGAGGCTCAGAAAATAATCAAGATGGCTTGAGTGGAATCCAGCTTCAGATAAATGAGAGCAGCTCAAGAAGAAATCCTTTGGTTCTTAAGTTTTGTTTGTAAATGCTGTTACATCAATAAAGTCTTGGGACTCTCAGACAAAGGCTTTTGTGACTGGAAAAGGACAGATCTTTATCCAAATCAAAACTTTGTTTGCAGGGGCCATTTGAGGTTTATGTGCTTTAAGTGCTACAAATATGAGAGTTCCTGCCACAAGAACTTATGATCAACAAAACTGAGTGGGCAGAGAAGGTCAGAGGTCAACACACTGCCTACTTGAAGATTCCAAAAGAGGTTGTCAGGGGAGATGCGATATCAAAGAACATGGCAGTGATCAGGCACAATCGCCCACAATGACGAGAGGAGCAAGGAGCTGGCGGAGTTCAGCAGCGCACACTGGCCCTCTGTGCTGGCTGCTTGCAGTTTTCCTGCGTCGGGCTAGCTTGGACCTGGAGGGAGGAGAAAGCAGCATAGAGCCACAGCTGCTGGAAAGGACAAGGGGAGAGGAGAGCTCCAACTCTAGCTGTAGATGCTCTTCGTTTTCTTCCCTCTCAGCCAGTTGTCGGTTCATGGCTACAGCCTGCCCTGCAAAGAATGTCAGGTCCTGAGCACTACCACCCCTAAAGATAGAACACAACACATCCATTTAGTTTCCAGTAAGAATAGGCTACCATGAGTGGTAGGGACAATACTCACCTCTGATGTAGTATACTAACAGACACAGTGTTGGGTGCACACTAAAAGGAAGAGAATAAAAGAAATATTAGTCAATGAAATTAAAGACAATTTACATAATGTCTTTCACCAGATGGACTTTAAGACATTAGCTATGAGGTGCATTAAAAATAGTCAAGCAAATGATCTCTAACCTGCTGGATAGGTACGGATATTAATAATGGACTTACCCCTTTGACCCATGGGTGCTGCAGCACTTGGGCTGCACTGAGGCGGTCTTTGGCGTCCCGCACCAACAGCTTGGAGATGAGGTCTTTGGCTGCAGGGGAGATATGTGCCCAGTCTTTTTCAGGAAACTCATATTTACCTTCCTGAATACTTTCAAACAGCATGCTCTGTGAACAATTGGAGTGTAATCAGGCATACAATTTGGAAAAGTTACACCTCTATATAAAAGAAAAGGCTAAACCAAGTTTAAACTCTGTACTCATCTTGTACAGGTTTGTCTTGTACCTGGCAGGCTTGGCAGGGCTCTCCCCAATCCCAACCGCAGTCTGTTCCACAGTGGCCCACAAAGGGCGGGTATCCACTCAGCATGATGTAAAGGATGACGCCAAGGCTCCACAAATCACAGCGCTTGTCGTAGATGCTAGCTTCTTCATTGAAGGCCTCCACCACCTCAGGGGCCATGTATTCAGCTGAACCACACTGTGCAGAAACGACAACAACACTTTTATTAAGTCTATAGACATACCCTTATCTAACTAAGCCTTGAGACAGGTGAGGTAATGTACAGTTAGGCTACAATCTCCCATTGGGTTTTCTAAAAGGTACAAAAACACTAGTAGTATACAGAGCACAGAGGACTGGTTTAACCTTAAATTCTGATTGTACTTCACGCCTACAGCATCATTACCATGTGCCAGCTGGTAATGTGTCTGACAAAGAAATGAAATTCTAAATATTGCAGAATATTGAAAATTTAAGGTAAGGATGAATTCAATACAGCCACAACATTTACTAGAGCTGTAGCACACCCAACCTCCACTCCCTCTGCTTGGCTTCTCTTGTTTGTTTTCACCTGCTGAAGCATTATCAAGTTCATTGTTCTGAGTTAAGCTGGGATGGCCTGATCCGATTCAGACCTGGATGCGTCAGCGTACAATGGTTCCAGCAAGGCCCACAGGCTGCTGCTGCTGCCTGCACTGCGTCATGTGAAAACTAGGACAAAAGGTTGCTGCTCGGAAAAAGGATTTAAGCCGCTTTGAACCAGCTGAGGATAAACAAGCCTCAGCCCTGCCCCACTGTGTTACATAACACATCTATACTCTGTGAACATTGACCCTGAATGATGCCTTAATAAGTGAAACGCAATGAAGAAAACAATCCAATGAGAGCAAGCTAAGGGGGTTAGCAGATTAGCAGGTTAATAGCCACAGGCAGACTGGTTTATATTCAATGGTAGTGAAACAGTACAACGGTCCAGTAAAAGATTGTTACACAACAACTGTATGAGTATTCAATGGATTACTAAAGGGAGGAAGCTGAAGACACTGTGCTAAAGTTCTCTGCAGAACAAGGGGTTGAAGATTACATGAGTCCTTGAATATCCCAAAAATCAGTTGGACCTTATTTAGCTCTCTATAGCCTACAGTAGATATGCAAGTCCCCGTCCCATGCCAGTAAACACAGTTCACTGTGATTACATAAACGCAGAGCCAGCCAGACAATAAAATTACAATTGGGGATGATGATTCCATTTTCAACATGCCTTACATTATAATTTTTCTTACATGATGCCCTCTGTGTAGGAAGTAGAACCCTAGGGGTGTTACACAAAAAGATTTGTTGATTATCTTGACCAGCCCCACCCTAACCCTACTCCTGTTCAAAAGTTGTTTACAGACATATAGGCTTGTAGATATGTAACAGGGTTAGTGTTTGCAAATGATTTGCTCGGCACAAGAGCATAACAGAGCAGAAAGGAGGAATGTTCTAATGTACACAAAGACCACATTAAACGAGTCATCTCAATGGAACAATGGAAACATTAGTAATGTTTATTTCAGTGACTTAAGCCATGCCAACTGCATGTTTCCAGATGGTTTAGGAACACATTATTATAGCAAAAGAGGACAATTTCTCCTGCAGACCAGGGACTTTCCTTGTTCACTTTTCTAGTAAGTAAAACCATAGTTGTGGAAAAATAGAAGCAGAACATGTTTAGGGGAAATCGCCCACAGGGCACTTAACTTCCCACAGAGAAATATCAATGTTTTAAATGAGTTACAAAAAGGTAAAATTCCAATGCGTTTCTCATTCCATAAGAGCTGTGTTGCAGATCGAAATGTACCGTTTTCTAAAGACACAACTGCAGTTATTGAATACACTCATTTTATATAATTTCATGTTCTGGCTCCTGTTCTTTCCCTGCATCTGCCACTTGAGAGAGGCTGAGATCCATGTACAAAAGCTGGATGTAATAATGGCTTTAACAGCTGCCATACGAGAAACTATCTGTGCATTATAGACAAAGAATAGACAAAACCACAAGCACCAAGTAACCATGTCTGAGTGCCTCAACAGTGTCTGAAAACCCCAAGCTGTGGTAAACAGGGTGGCAGAATGAAGAAGGCAAGGATTAAAAAGACCTGGAAGAATTTGGTTTCTGCGTTTACATGTTTCTCACTGATGTAGCTCTACACCAAGCTGCTTTTAGCACATTGTTTAGCACACTGTGTGCTTTTATCATGGCCCAAGTCTGTGATCTATGATAACCTGTGAAAACAGATCTCGAGTCCCTTGCAAATCTTCGTTTTCAGCTTGAGGTTTACTGATCGAGGCTGTAACTCCAAATAATCTGGTTTTGCTTCAGATGCCACTCATGTTCCAATGGTGCACGCTTTATGTATGACCATAAACAATGTAGGTAACAATCATGTCTTTGAACAAAAATGTAAACTGCCTCCTGGAAATACAATGTATTTTTCATTATTTCAAAATTGCTACATGAAAACTGCCTACCACAAGCCTTGTTTCTTGGCCCGTTAACTTGGGTAACTTGCTGATTACTGATTAACACAGATTAACCATGCATTTAAGGAAATTATTCCATAAAATGGACCATCGGCAACATGTAGCCGGTATGAACTTACCGGAGTTAAGAGCTCTGGGGTTGAGATGGGAGAGCTGTCACTGTTCAGTTTGATCCCGCTACCCAAGTCAAAGTCACAGATCTTCACTGGAGAAATCTATAGACAGAAAATAGCAGAATATCAGTCTGAAGGGACACGGAGAAGGATGGGCATTCAGTAATCCTGTACAGATAACTGAGCCAATTCATGTTTGTTTAACAGTACAAAATAAAAGCATGTAGAATTTTACTGTACCCAACAGATTTGTCAAAAATCTGGTCAGAAATGCAGTGCATGTGTTCTCCTCATGTGTCTCATGTCTCCTCATGTAGAGAGAGAAAGAGACTCACCCTGTCACTGTGTTCACAGAGGATGTTCTCTGGCTTAAGGTCTCTATGTGCCATCCCTATAACAACAACAACAGACATCACCTGCACTGATAATACAAAGAGTGCTTGAATGTGCTTGTATTGTATCAACACACAAGGTCCCAACCTTTGTTGTGCAGGAAGTCCAGAGCGCTGGCAATGTCCTGCACCACTATGCTGGCTTCCTGTTCATTAAAGTGTTGCCTTCTGTGTATGTGCGTCAATACAGAACCTGAGGAAATGAAGGGATGCATTAAGATTTCAAAATATCATAACATTCTTTACAAAAAAATCATAAGAAAAGGATTTGGACAATGTACCGCCTCTCAGCTTCTCAAAGACTAAATAAAATTTGTCCTCTTCTTCAAAGTATTCCACCAGTTCCAAAATATTTCTGTGGAGAAAGCAAAGATTTTAACATTATGAGTCTTAACAAAGTTTCTTAAAAGATTTGGATGTATCACAATGTAGGCTCTGTTCCAAACATTTATAAGCTTCATTGCTGCCTACTGCCAACAAAACCTTTAACTTTATAAGGGACTGATTTGGAATGCTGTACACAGGCACCAACCTAGAAACTTCAAACTTGAAGCAGTGCATTAAGGGAAAAAAGCTGCCTTAATAATCTGGCCAAAACATGGTATCTCAGAACATAATTAAATTGCCCAAATTATGGAAAGTGGGCACTTCATAGTATGCCATAAATGTGGCATATGAAGGCAGCCTGCTAGGTTTTGGAACAGACTTCTATATCTATATTGCCTGTACACTTGCCTGTGACCCTGACACTGGTAGAGCATTTCCACCTCTCTGAAGACACGGCTCCGACTGTGTCCCGGCCTCTTCTCTATGATCTGCACAGCATTGAAACATTGAGTTAACGGTCCACAGTGTAAGAAAAAACAAAGAGCTCTGCAATCCAAGGTCAGAACACAGTGCTTTTGTTTTGATGGGTCTTTTGCTACCTGGTGACAGCCCTGTAAATACACATGATTTTGAAAACCTAAGTAAAGAAAACCTAAGTAAATCTTTTAGATTTATTTAGATTTATTCATTTGGCAGACACTTTTATCCAAAGCAACTTACAGTGAATTCAAGGTATACATTTTTATCAGTACTTGTATTCCCTGGGACTGAACCCACAACCTTTGCGCTGCTAACGCAATGCTCTACTAGTTGAGCTACAGGAACTAATTTCAGATTCAGATTTATTTATTTTCATTGTCCACATCCTTCAGCATTTAGCTTGAACTAACAGATCTGCGTGACCCAGATGGTGTCAGCTTTGTGGTTCACCCAATGCACAATGCATGTGGAAGATTACATGCCACTGCTTGCTACAAAAGACCATCTCAGACCACTGACTCAGCAGGTCACCACATGGCCGTCAGGCTTTTGCAAAGAGGACTAGATAAGACTTTTAGATTCCACAACACACAAGATACAAAACATGCAGATCAAACAGTGTTGTACGTTAAATTACTTAACATCAAGAACCAACAATGCCACCAGTTTTCTGGTTTGTTTACTGGGCGTGATCATTAGTGTCTATGATGCTACACGTGTAGACATGCACTACCTAAATAGAACAATACAGAAGAAACATACTGACGCAAAACAGTGAATTTCCTAATGGGCAAGAGCTTACAAGTTGTAGCCCTCTTCACTTATGTCATGCAATGTCCTGATTTAACCTGCCATCTGTCCCAAGCCACTACTAAAATCCATTTACTTTGGCATTAGGGCATTATTCCATAACATTAGGGTTTCCAGAGATTTAATTCTGTAGACCACAATAACATAAATGTAAGCAGTGACCAAACACTTCACCTCAGTTACACAAAATCACATCAGATGTAATTAAAGCTTCCAGAAAAGAGCACAGACTTGTTTGACTTCCACATTTACAATCAACCATATTCAGAATTCAACAATATTCTGTGACAGAGGTGTGGAACACCTGCTGTTTTTAATTTTGTGCAGCCCTTAGAAAGTTACAGAACATTTGCTATGAAACATCCTGTAAATGCTCCATTTACAACCCAAAGTTTCCTTTTCATATATAAGAGAAAGATGTAGTTTTCCCCTCTATTGGTCAGATAGATACAACGAGAGACCACACCGCATGTCCACAGATTAGATGTCCTGCTTCTAAATGTCAACAATAGGGAAAGAGGAAGTTTCTTTGCTGAGCAGACACTGTGGTCATTTATTTTTGTTGCACAGCAGTACAGAAGCTGGAAAGCAGAGGCTATTGTTCTCAAAGAGGAACACATACACAATACATAAGAGCTTACAAGAACAGCGCTCAAACAGCTGGGATTTAAAGCTAGTAACCAATGTTTTCTAATGAGACCCGTTACATTCATACCAAACCATCTGTCCCTCCACAAACCCCTGTTCTAATGTTATGTAATGCACTACACTGAGGGCGGGACACAGAGCCAAGAGCCAAAGTTTGTTTGGCTGCTTTCCTCATATTTCCGCCGTCACCAAACATGTCTAATTGTGTTTTTAACCAAGCGTGCAAAACTGCAAAATTAATCAGTTTTAATTTTTAACAATGATTGTTTTTCTGAGAACTCCCCCATCTTTCATTGGCTGGAAAAACAGACAGCCTTAAATCTGTGACTATGGCTGATCAAGCTATTCAAACCAACTGCAATGTTTTACTTGTACCTACAGTACATATTTATGTACATATGGTCATCTCTTCATATTAAGCTACAGAAAAAAGCATTTAACAAAGAAATGACATCACATTTAACAATGCAAAGGGAACACACTAAATATTTGATAGCTGTACATATATTGAGATTATTAATTTTACACTCTGTGTTATACTTGCCTTAACTGCATATTCTTTATTGGTTATCAGATTGATGCAAGACTGTACCACAGCATAAGCCCCTTCTCCAAGAACCTCATTTTGTAATTTGTAAACATCTGTAAAATGAAAAAAATTCAAAAGACAAACATTTAAATATTTAAACCTTCTACAGACGTTAAGCTCAACTCAAGGTTCGAGGATTTTAAGAAGGCAAATCCATTAAACAGAACTCGCCTTCAAAACGTCCAGAGAAACTGTCTGTGGCTCTGCATCTTTTCTTCTTCTTGTTTCTCTTCTTAGCATCGGGGATGTCGATGGGCTGGCTGGATGGCAAGTCTTACAAACAAACAGGGAAGAGGTTCACCCAAGTGCAGTCTTACTGTCAAATAGTTAAGATAAACTATGTGTGTCACTAATCTGTTATGAACTTTGCCTAAGAATGAGAGATAAGGGTTATCCTTCTCAATAGAGTCTATGCCTGTATGAACCTTTGAGTCTGATAATGTCAGTCAATATTAAATACAATACTAGGCAAGAGACAAACCTGGTCTTGATAAGCGTTCTATCTTGAGGGAGTCAAGATGGGATTCTGATTCTGTAAATTCATCAGTCTTGAAAGGGTTTTGACCCTGTATGAGAAAAACAATGTGGGAGTCAATTTTGTTGGCATCACAAAATTGAAAAGTTAAAGAATGCAATTTTTTTATTTATACAGTCCAAAATACAGTTGGCCAATTTATTAAACACTTTCTTTTCATGACCAACCTTGAAAGAGCGATGAAATCCTGTGATCTCTGTGACCTTGTTTTGCACCATTTTTGCAAATGATCAGACTACAAAGTGCAACTTGGGGCCTAAATTTGTGCTGTGTGCCTCTTAGATCCAAATACTTATCACCTCTGATCCGATCACATCAAGACAGTCTGACAACAGATAACTCCTGCACACACAAATAAACATTAACCAGAGCATCAGTATGGTAGTGAAGAGATCTTCCAGTAAAACTGATACTTTTTTTTGCATTTCAAGAGAACTGTCATATTATAAAAATAACTTGCCATTATCTTTACAATAGACAAAGAGATCCATCAACTGACACAAAACATGCTTGTGTATTTAACAATCTGCTTAGTTTTAGATTACAAGCTGTCAGGAACTATTATTAGTTGGGTCATGACAAGAGCCACGAAGTTGACCAAGAAACCCTCGTCTGAACTGAATGGGGTTACAGACAGTAAGTGGGTTGGATGGAGCTTGTTTGGTCAAAAAGTTTGCCGGGTTATTTTATCATCAT
The DNA here is from genome assembly GCA_036877625.1 of Ambastaia sidthimunki. Lineage (NCBI taxonomy): Eukaryota > Metazoa > Chordata > Actinopteri > Cypriniformes > Botiidae > Ambastaia > Ambastaia sidthimunki. The sequence continues at coordinate 9,441 of JAZGTK010003611.1, forward strand.
CAGAAAAAAACGGTTTTATCTTACCCCGTACTAGCCGTGAGCCGCCAGCGTTCACGCCGTTGCTCCAACCCACCTTACAACAGGTTTTTACTATATGTCAATTGTAGTGTAATTGTGAGCGCATCGCAAATATATAAGGTCTTATCTAAAACTCCTCCCACTCAATACTGAACCTCCAATCAAACGCATTACTTTAAAAGATGAATTAACAACTCAAAAAAACTACTGGATTTTTTCAATTCGTGGGTGGGGTTTAAAGTTCATGGCGTCATTGGTCAATTCAATGAAGTAGTATAGAGCTACATCTGCTGGACAGTCGAGAAATTGACACGATTGGAGTTATTTTGTATTGATTTCAACATATTGGTTACAGTTTATTAATACAGTGCATAGAATGCTATAGATTACGGCACACAATTAAAATTAAATAAATTAATAAAAATGTAATAAAATGTAAAGTATTTATATTTCAGGATTATTAATATTATGAAATAGATTAACGTAATGTGTCACATTTAAAATAATATGCTTTTGAGGTGACATTCATTGTCACATTGTTTCATACTAATGTATTAAATGATTCATGCCATGCCTGTTAGTTTTGCCAGCATTTAGCGCATTTCCTTAGTAACATTTCAAATTGGTTAAAATACTTATAATTCCAACATAAATATATTTATTTAAATATTTATATAAAATATTTTTCATCTTTTTTGTCATCATCTACTATCACAAACTCGATAACGGGAATATAAGTTCTCGCGATGTTTGGAGACTCCTATCTCGCACGTAGCCAGGCTGGGAACCAAACAATGGTAGATAATTCATTAGTTTATTAATGTCTATTAAAATTTTCTTAAAGGAATTTATCCATAGTATGTATCACGACTAGTGATCATGTGCAATAAATGTTGTTTTGCACATAATTTGAAAGCCGATATTTAAATCTTTTGTTGTTGTCTGTTAGCTTGGGCGACTGTCTTAGGGTTATTTACACATACTGCAAATTGTTTACATTGATGATATATTCTATTAGTTTGCTAGTAACGTCACTCGATGGTTGTTCATTTAAACACTGCTATTGATTAAGTACTTGTTTTTGGAGCCAGCTGTGTTTTATGCTTTGAGCAACAAAAGAATTTACTACGTGCTCTTAATTGACAGTTAACTTGCGCATATATGCGCTATATCATATTTGACCTCATCTTTCTCCTCTGAACTAGTTCATTTACAATTTTAGTGTGCAGGTCTGGTCTGAAACATTTAAGCACAAGATCCATCAAACCATCGCAGCTCTAGGCAAGCACCATGGAGGGTATGTCAGTAAATCATGCTTGTTTCGGAGTTTAACCACTGATGTTTCTAGTTGCTTTAAGTAGAATAAGTATTTGTACATGTGCTATTTTAGGCTGTCAGATGTCCTGTTCATTTTATGGCTGCAAGCGGACCTACAACAGTCCAGAAGCACTCAAAAGTCACCTTCAGGACCATTATAAGAACACAGCCCAGTCTCTCCCTGGTACTCCTATTTTAAACCCTTAGTATATAAATTTTTGTTATTTATAATGTAGCATAGACTAGTCATGTATATTAATAATATACTATGTGTAATCACTTTATAATCTTTGTGTTTGTTGTTGAAGGAACATCTTTCTTAAATTCACAGCTATAAACTGTCAGGCCTGCATATTGGTGTCTAAAGCATCCCCCTGTTTCTTTAGGGAAAGTATTCCTGTGCTCTCAGATAGGATGTGATGGGTCATTCAACAATATGCAGCAGCTCATGGAACATATGAGGCATCATTACAAGCCAAATTATTTCTTCCTGTAAGTTTCTGTAGCTTTGCTTTAAGGCATCTTTATTGTCTTTTGTTAATGAGGATACTTTTGTACTCTTTCCTGCAAATGAATCAGTTAAATTAAAAGACGCTTTTGGGTTGGTACTTTTACACACAGATACCAAAACTGTCTTCCCCCTCCATTTTTGTTAACCTTTACCTTTATACATTTATGTTTGCTATCTTTATTCTTTATTCTCTTTATTCTCTTTAAATTTGAGGGGAAAGTATCTTGTGCAAACCACATCACTCTCCCAGCACTGTTTTATTCTAATATTTATCTCAGTTGTATGTTTTCTTGTTATGTGAAGAAAAAAATGTTTCTATGCCTTGTAGGTGTGAGAGCTGTAGGGCCAAACTGCGTTCATACCGCACCCTTCTCAAACACCTACAAACCTGTGCTAAAGTTGCTAAGAACAAGGTCACAAAGACAGAGCCTGGAATATCACCTGATGCAGATCCCACTGGTGACATGGAAACATCTGGATTGTTCTTAGCCACAAAGGTGCCAGAGGATATGGAGTCTATGCCCACATTGCCCACAAATATAACACAGGTCCAAGCAAACATGCCAGTGACCCAGCAGTCTCCAAAAAACAATGCGTTCACAAACCCCACCTCGGCAGTCCCTGCAACTCAACTGCTTTCCACTCTAGATCCTGCCTCAACACCAAATCTTTCTTCTCAACCAGAAGCACCCTACAATCCCTTTCCACCAACACTATCTCCTGTTAATCCAGCCTACCAGCCTGATCCGGGCCTACATCAGCAACGATCTCCCAGGTCTGGTCCTCCCAGTCTGCCTTCTTCACCCTTATTGCCATCATCTCCAGGATCTAATGCGGTCTGGAGGAAGAACCAAGGTGAATGGATCTTATAAAGCTTTCCTCTGTGAGTGTGGAAAGCTGATCTAAGTGTCTTAATCACAATGTTCCTTAAATCATCCTACATTTTAGACCCTGTTCACCTGTAAATTTTTCAGTTTGCTCAACTGATCTCACCTGCTTATCAACAGGTGTGGGTCCTTTCCAAAGTGAGTTTATGAGTCATTGGGGGGAATGCCTAATCCCTGCCCATGGCTGCTTTGAGTGAACTATGTTTTGTCATGTTGCACTGTTCTGCCAGACCCGCCCGGGCCCCTTTTGCACAGATGGAACTCTCCGAGCAGTCAGAGTTTAAGTAGAGATGAAGTCCAGGTGAGGCACAGAGAATCCACACACACATTCGTTGAGGGAATAATTAGATCCTCCTTCAGATTATGCTTTAGGTGTCGATCCTTCTTCCATTCCCTCCTCTAATTAGGCTCAGTGTTTTCCTGAGTGTACCATCCACTGTAGTTAAACCATGCAGCTGGGTAACCTGATTCACTCCCATGTGATCCTAAATGCTTACATTCAATGATACACTAACAGATGTAATAAGACATTAGGTAGTGTGCTTTTAGGGCTACTGTTCCTTTATTTATGTTTTTCTTTTCCATCAGCATTTGCAAACTCTGGTGGTCTTTTCTGGCAAGAGATGGTGCTACATCCGAGTTGATTGTGTGGAGATGTTGACAGAGCTTACTTATCCCAGCACCTTTGTGTCCATGTTCATCTGTCTAAGCTGTTACATTTTAAGATGCAATAAGGAATTTCTAAGAAAAGCTGTTGATATTTGAAATCAACAGCTAAACAAACATAACTATCCTTTTGTTGCTGTGCCCTCAAAATAACAAATGTAAATGTAACACAGGCAATGACCAACAGTTGCAGTCTACACCCTCCTTTGCTGATTGGCTACGAGAGTGTTGTGATCAGTCCAATCCACTGTGTTCTTTCTCCTATTTACCCTAGTAGTTGGGTGTTGATTTCAATTTTCAGCATTTCTCAGAAATTTTGTACTGCACCTTTAAAGATGCTTCTGATTGTGTGAAAATGTTTTTTTGGGGTATGACAGGGGTATTGTCATATTTTGGGGTATGTCAATGATAATTGTAGTTTCTTTTCAGCTCTTGTTGATCACGCATTTATCTGCTTATTTTACCTATTAAAAAGGTTTCTGTTATGTATTGTTCTGTCTGTTTGTTTATGAGCAGTCTCACTGAATTGGTATCAATATAATTGATTGTTTGAGTTATTTTGGAGTTTAATTACTCACTCTTACATTTAAATCTGCCAGGTCAGTCCTTCAACTGCCGCATCTTGTGGGAACACACCAGAGGCCGATACAGTTGCCTACAATGCGGACACTGTACCCCAGACCGGGGGGAGATGACTGCTCACATTGAGGGCCAGCATAAGAACCCCGGGGGCAAAGTGAACAATGACCCTGGTATGACTCCTCACTAGGACCATTTATTTATAAACTACTGGATGAACATAATACACTTTAATTTGTAGGGTAAAGGGTATGAGAAGGTCCTAGTCAGTCATTTAAAAGCAAGTGTAAAATATGGATGTGTTACTGTCTTCTCTTCCATACATACACATGCAAAGGTTGATCATAGCTTTATTCTCATCTGATCTTCTGTGTATTTTACAGACACAGAGGTCAGCACCCCTTCCTTACTGGCTAAGACTTCAATACACTCTGAAAATTCAACTTACACACAGCTATAACATAAAATGAGATGAATTTACTGATTGACAAAAGAACAATTGTTGTAGCTTTTGATACAGGGAGAATTAAAGCATCTGCAACTGTCCATATATGACTTAAAAACAGAAGGATCTAAAGTTTTGCATGCCTTGAATTTATCTAGACTCAAATTCATTTGTTTTCTTAAATAGCACTCATTATAGCACTCACAGTAATGTTATTTCCTACATTTACCAAAAAAATATTTTTGCAGAAGGCTGTTGGCATTTATGTCTCACCAACTATTGTATTTTAATGTAATGTTATTGTACCAGTTTTGTCAGTTTTGTCATTTTTGTAGCGTTATCTGTCTGAAAATAAAATGTCAAGAAAAAACTATTTTGTCTGTAATGTGAAGTTAATTTCATTGCACTTTTTAAAGGTCGGACTTAAATTCCTCTGTTTTTAATAGTATTGAGGGGTCTATACGTTGTTCCATTAAAAGGAGAAAGTCAAAAGGTATTTTCACAATACTTGTGAAACTTCTAGGAAGTGACAGAAGACTTTTTAATACATGAATGGGTGGAGTAACTTTAAATATTTGCATAGTGTGCAAACACATATGGAAGAAAAGCACGTGTAGATATGCGCTATTCTGCTTTTATTTTAAAACTATCCGCATCGCGGCCATTTGTTCATACTATTCCGTTTCTTCCTTCACACTCCTGCAGATGTGTAACAGTGAGGATGTACATTCAATTGACTTCAACCCTTTTGTAAATAAACTAAACAACCGGAACATAGGAAACAATGGAGAACATGGTAATAAGACTTTAATGATGCTGTCAGCGACATGTGCGTGATGTTACAGTGAAAGCCTGTGTGTAGAAAAGACGCGAGGCCAACGTTTCTGTGTGCCTGGCAGAATGCTAACTTAGCCAGCTAGTCTCTGAGCTCTTTTCAGCGATGTTTAAACCAGGAAGCCAGCGGAATTACATCACTGTTTTATGTAAATGTGTGCTGTGACAAGTATGTGTTTACAGAAATCAAAATGTCTTTAGAAACAGGATTGACATATAATGGAGATGGGCTGAGTTCCTGCACATACACTAGCTGTTCTCTTAGCCTAAAGTGAGTCAACGGCTGTGTTTCAAAATCTATTGAGCTTCCTACGTTGACACATTTTTGGGGGGCATCACAGGCGTTCACACGTCCCTATAATGCATATAATATGCTGTACGTGTAGGCTGCTCTCTAAATTGTGAGACACATTATACATCAAAGTATTCTTCCACTTCAGAGAGGGATAAATGTGTAAAGTTTGGTAATATGCATAAGTATCACACTTGTACTTTACATAGTATTGGGTGTGGGAATGCATTGCTGGTGTTTAGTGTGCTGTGTGTCTGTGAAAGAAGTTCAACAGCTTATTTCCTGGGACTAGTGATTTGGTTTAGGTTATGTTATGTAGTTTTGTATTAAGTATGCCCTAAAAATAAACCTTTTAGGCTTCTCATATAGGACCCAAGAAATATATTAACCACTGATGTAACGCATACAAGCCTATCAGCTAGTTTGTTTCCATTACCAAGAAATGTTGTAAGCAGTAAACCACGGGACACCAAGGTCACAGAACTAAGTTTCCATCACCATCTGTTTAAGAGCTGGGGCAGGTTGATAATCTTAAATCGTAAACTGTAGATCTAAAATTGGTTTTGAGGAGTAGTTCAAGGTCTCCACAAAAGCCTGATCTGTATGTTTTGTTGCTATTGTAGATTTCAAAATAGAAAAGTCACAATCCAACAAACTGCTATGCGTATTACTATTGTTTAAAAGCTGACATTGTACCCATAGCTTACTGTGTGTACTATGTTATTATCCTGTACAGAACTGAAAGACTGACAGATGAATCAGATCTTGTTTTTCCTCAGTGCACTGTGCAGGTGAAACTAGAGCTGGGACACAGAGCCCAGCTAAGGAAGAAAGTCACTACAGAGGGCTTCACACATGACTGGATGGTATTCGTCCGAGGCCCAGAAACATGTGACATCCAGCACTTTGTGGAGAGGGTTGTCTTCCGCCTTCACGACAGCTTCCCAAAACCTAAAAGAGGCAGGTGTTTTACACTGAACCTAGTAATAAAGAAACTGTATACGTTGTATAGCCTTGTATGTTAAACCTCTTTAAATAGAGTTCTGCCAAGTGTGTTATTGTGTTTAGGCAAGTGTCTTGTAGAATGTATAGTTTTGGCCATGTATTGGCTAATTTACATTTGTGCATTTACACACACACACACAGATATATATTAGTAAGCAGACCACTAGTAAGTTTTATTTAAAACTGAAGTGTATTCTTAGACTATAAATACTTTCTTCTGTTCCAGTATAATGTGCAGAAACAAATATTAATAAGCCAGATTGTACCGAGACTTAAAAGAATGTAAATGCTCTGGCCCTGTGGCACTTTCTGCATTGCTTTGGTTGTTTGAGCGGTCTGACACGTCTGCTTCTGGATCAGTCAGCGGCAGGAGTTTGGAGTGGGATTACCTGTTTGATGAACGGCAGATGGGGGGCGGGGTGGAGGGGCTGAGAATTGTTCAAGAAACCTGAATGTAGTCAGTATTTTGTCAGTTATGTTTGGTGCTGAGATTGACACAGAAATCACCAGTAATTTTACCTGTGCATCCATGTGGTACTTTTTAATTTAAACTTACAGTTTTGATTTATATTTCGATTAACTTTATCTATATCTTTGTCACATGTCTGCACTGAACTATATCTGAAATAATTTGAAATATGTCTTACACAGTTTGTAAAGAACCCCCATACAAAGTGGAAGAATCAGGCTATGCCGGTTTCCTCATGCCCATAGAGGTGTATTTCAAAAACAAGGTGAGCACAGCCATGAGCCACGCATATCTAAAACACTATCTACATTGTTTCGTCTTTGACATGATGAACTGGTATTTCAGGCAAAGCGCATAAAAGGCCGAGCAGACTGTTGTGCTTGGTATTTTTAGATGTGTTTGAGGCAAATGCCTGGTGTGGGTAATTTTAGGTAAAAGTTGTACACTATAGCCTGTGTCAGAAAAACGCTGCAATGAGTTTTGCAATTCGCTGAAGGTCAAAGGTCACACAACTCAGTGGACAGGAGTATTTATACTGGGAGCTAGCGGATTTCTCACACACAAACAGAATTTACATGCAGCTGTTGCATTACATTGAGAACTTAGCGGGGACATAATTGGTAAGAGTATGAATAACTAACTTTATACTTTTTAGAATTCTAGATTCACTAAGATTCTTGGTACAATATTTATGATGTTTTTCTATTTTTTTTCTATGTAATCTACCCTGCTTATACTATACTGTAAATGTTTTACACACTGTAAATGTTTCACTGTATAGATTGAAGTGCGGGTTTTGGTACTACCATATATACTTGTACAAACAGTATCTTTTATGAAGAATCTTTACCTGTTTTCACACAAAATAAACTTGAATGTGCTTATCTCCTCTCTCACAGGAGGAACCTAAAAAGGTTTGCTTTAATTATGACCTTTTCTTGAATCTGGAGGGCAACCCACCTGTCAACCATCTGCGCTGCGAGAAGCTCACGTTTAACAACCCCACACACGAGTTTCGACGCAAACTGGTCAAGGCTGGTGGGGTGAGTGTGACTGTTTGTCTTTGCTTTTCCTGTATCTTTATAATCAGCTCTTTCAAATGTCCAGTCTAACTCTCTCTTTCTCTGTTCTCATCTCAGGTTATAGTTGTTCCTGAGGGAGCTGAGATGATGCCAAGGCCCAGTCCAGATTATCCCATGCTGCCTACTATTCCTCTGTCTGCCTTCTCTGATCCCAAGAAGATCAAGTCCTCCCATGCAGTAAAAGTTAGTAATCAACTAGCTGGTGTTTGGTAATTGATTTCCAACTGTTTGCTTGGTGCACTCTAAAATCATGTCCAGAAAAGCCTCACAGCTGTTCAAATTTAGAACAGTTTTTAAGTAAGACAATATATAGCCTGTATGATAATGTTTAATGATGGTCCTGGTGGTGTTCTTCTTCCTGCTTAGGTTGAATCTGCTAAATGCTTAAATGTAAAGGACTATAAGTGAAAGTGTGCTATGTTTAGATTTGCCCTGTGTTTTACCATCTGTGTCATATGTTGGGTTATGTAAGGCTGAGGAGAGACTCTACAGATGCCTTTTTTGGTATTCTGTAGGCTCAACAGCTTTTAAGGTTTGCCTGTAGCATCATTATGTCATATAAACATTCAAGATAAAGCCTGTACTATCTTTTAAAGTAAAGTAGATTTTTCTTAAGGTTGCTAGATCTTTCTGGATAAGCAATAGCTTTTTCGATGAATTACTGATAAAGTCTTAAAGTTCAACCAAGGGTGTTTCTGAATTGATTATTTTAAGTATTTTTATGTGGATGACAAGTGTGACTGATAGCTTTGAATGTGTTTTGGGTAATTGTCATCAGGAATGAAGCACAGAGAACTAAACTTTAGTTTTAGGTTGCTAGATGCATTGTCAACATCATGCTCCTAATATCTGCTGAACCTTGTGTATGTAGGAGGCCAATAAAGATGGAGGTAGTGGAAGCAGCAAAGGTCTTAAAGCCCACAAGGCAACCAAAGAGCACAGAGAGCGCACACGAAAAGACTCAGAGAGCAAGGCCACGTCCAGAGAGAGCGACCGCGAAGGGGGCAAGTCGTCACGGGATCAGTCGTCGTCCTCTTTCTCGAAGAAAGCCCCAGACAGCAGAGGAAAAGATGAGGGGAAAACTGTGCCCAAAGCTGCCTTTAAAGAGCCTAAACTTACAGTCAAAGAGACAAAGATGGATGGCGCGTCTCCAAAGGGTGGAGGGGCGGTGACAGGTGGTGGGGGTCAGCTGGACACTCGAACTCCGAGCAAAAGGCCCTCTTCTGCCACAGAGCCCCCAAAACTAAGTACCAAGAAACAGAAGCGGATGGGGTCAGAGGGCATGAAGGGCCCTGTAAGTGGAGTCTACAGCAGCAACTCTCCCCGCATCACCTCAACAACACCTTCCACTTACCCAGAGAAGAAAACTGTTAAAGATAAAGGCCACTGGCCCAAAATGAAACCAGAAGTGCAGGAAGTGAAAAAGCAGCCAGATTCTGATGAATCCAACTCTGAAGATGAAGCCTCCTCCAAATCTGAGGTATGTATATTGGGAATATGCAAAACTACATATTTTCAATATCACCAAGTTGGTTGCTTGACCAATTGATGCATTGAATACATTTATATGAAGCAAAGCTTAAGAGTGTTGTGAGTTGTTATGGAGTTTTCTCTTTATTTAAAGCGAACAGCTCTATCCAGCCCATCTAGCTCCAGCTCCAGTTCCAGCTCTGACTCTGATTTCGAACCCTCCCAGAAGCAAGGCCAAGGTAAGTGTTAAGTCATAAATTGTGAATGTATGTTTGGCAGTGTCCCACTTTTTGGGGTTAAGCTACATGTAATGTCTCCAGGGACACTGCGTTCTATGGTAGAAGACATGCGCTCTGAAGGTTCCGATGATGACAGCAGTTCTGAGGTTGAGACACCCATTAAGACATTAACCCCACCCAACCAGGACTCTCGGTTTGTGCCATATACTTTAAACTTTCAACTGAATTGACTTTCTTAGTTCTGTCAGTGTAAACAGACTTTACTGTCTGTGCATTAGTCACTACAAATGTAAATTCAGCTTTGTAAAGTTGTACAATAGAATACTGGTTTGTTTGTGCTTGTTTTATCACTGGCTGTGGTAGCCAGTCTCGTTCTGGTTGCTGCATTACTAGTATTTAAGAAGCAGTACATTTGGAATAAAGATATTAAGAATGTAATGCAGAACTTTTGCCTCTCTATTGCCATTTTTGTTTGAAACATAAAATTGCAAGTTCCTTGCCGAGCTATTTTTTAAAATCACTATGAGACAAAACTTATTTTCAGAACAGTCTTTTCTTCATTATGGTGATGGGCTGGGTGTTCTTTCTGTTTATAGACGTAACAATACATTCAAGTGAAGTCAAACTGACATTTCCTGCAAACCTCACAGCTCAAATCATTATTATAAACTTATCTTTGTGAATCAGGGTAAAAAGACAATTTTGAAAACTGATGTTTTATGTCCTGATTTTTGTTCATGTTTAACCAGAAAACTTTGCAGCTTTAATATTTCATTTTGACTTTCAAAAAATTCTAGCACTACTACAACCATGTAGCACTTCAAATATGGTTTATTTTTTTCACATGTTCAGTTTGGATTTCCTGTTTTCAGTTTAAGTATGGACAGTGAGAGTGATGGCAATGAAGAGTCCCGCCCTCCCAGCCAGGAAGCCCCCTCACCTCCGCCCAAACTCAGCTCAGCAAACCTCAAAGTAAGGTTGATCAAACACTACAGTAGTAAAATCTCTGTCTGACTTAAAGCAAAAGCCCTGAGTTTTTGTTTCTACAGATTTTAAAAAGTGGCTTTGTGTCCTTTGTCAGATGTTAGGTAAAAAGAGCCCAGACTCTTGTACCCGTGACAAGATGCTCAAGAGGGGATACGACAAGGTAGGAAGGGTAAATAACTCCATAATACTCGTTAACAGCAGAAATACAGATCTTGTTGTACATAACACTATAGTAACATTTTTTTAACAAACGGTCTGGTTACAGGCTTATACAGAAGAGCTTGTGGACCTCCATCGCAGGCTGATGGCTCTGAGAGAGAGGAATATTTTACAGCAGGTACGAATAATTAATATTTGGGTGGTTATCACAAAACCTTTGGTACCAACCAGTACCAAGACTATACCAGACTGTCACTTTATATTTGATAAATACATTTGTATTTTTGTCTTTTATGATTTAGATTGTAAACCTCATAGAGAAGACTGGCCATTTCAATATCACCAACACAACCTTTGACTTTGACCTGTTCTCCTTGGACGAGTCTACTGTACGTAAACTCCAGAGCTACCTAGAAGCCACATCCACATGACATAAGGAAGTTCCTTGCCTGTGATTTAAAGCAGTGTGTGGGAAGCCTCCAAACTGACTGGGGGCAGGGGGAAAGGAATTGAAAGCAAATGCACAGAAAAAAAAAATCTTTATACTGTAATAATAAAACGAACAAAGGGACCAGGGGCATAAAAGGGGTGATATTCAGGGTTTATTCAATAATAAACAGCACTGCTTATTGCACTAAACATACAGAAATAAACTGTTGGCACAATACTGTCCAAAATGGACAAGATCTCGCAGTAGGCACCGCAGTTGATATACCTTATTTCAATTAGGTACATTTCAAGACTGGTTTTGAACCAAAGCTATAACACTGGTGAAATGGATCTCATGCTCATGCCTGGAAGGGCCTTGTTTTTAAGGGCAATGACTGAAAGACTGTGTCCCCTCTCTACCCTGGAAAAAGCCCAACTAGATCAAACATTATCATAAACTGTTTGTGTCTGCATAGCTTTGTTAGCCTCACGTGTTGGAAATAAGGACATACTCTCAAGCTTTGGTGATAGATGCTCCCACAATTCAGCTAATGGGGAAAAACTATCTGCCTTCGTAGTGCCTTTTAAAAAAATTGTTTTTAATTATTATTGTTTATCATTCTTGGGGATACCAAGAAGTATCTGTCAACATGAAAATGCCTGAAATTGACATTCAAAGCCCATTTAAACTGGTTTTAGAGAGAACATGTTATGAGAGATGTGTTTTGCATGATCGAAAAGGTCTTTACATTATCCTTTGTGTCTTGATGGTCAGCAACATGAAGTCAATTTGTTTAGCATATAAGGTTCTTTTTGTAGTTTATTTAAAGTAACTGTGCACTTTTCTGGTCACTTCAGTGCTTTGTAATTATCTGATAACTATATTTATGATTATTTTCTTTTTTTTACATAATGTTGACTTGCAAAAATGTACATATTTTTGTCAATGTTTTAAATGCATCTATTGAAGTCATATTATTGATTATTCAATCACTTGAGAGAATATGCACACAGAATGAAGATGAAAAGTTGTTTTTTGTCTGTACTCCAATGGTGCAATTGGAAAAAGTCTTCTGTCAACCTTAAGTATTATACAAATGAAAATGTGTTTGTGTCAGATACATGTTGTCTGATGGCATTGCTTTTTGAAAAGCATAACAGCTTGACATGTTATACTTTATTGTCGATTACCAGTAATGTTTTATTTTAAATAATGTATGGTTATAAAGTAAATGTTTTCAGTGAAACAGTTGTATGTGACGGATGTGTGTTACATCAAAGGCAACAGAATCAGAAGAGATTAACCAGTATGAATAGTCAATTGCTTTATATAGTAGACATTTATGAGCAAATTGCATTTAACATGTCTTGGGCATATAAATGCACTCCAGCCTCACATGCTCAAAGTATATTATGATCTGAGCTGATACAGTGGACCATTGAGAACTTCCAGAGAGACTGTGGAATCCAGTTCTTTCTTCACATGACAAGCTTATTTGTGTAACCAGGTTTTTTGGCTGTTTTCCAGGTGAACAAAGTATGTGTGTGTCAAAGAGCAGGTATTTGATCAGCACACATGGCTGAACCTTATGAGCTTCAGAAACATCCAGTATCAGTGGCTTTTGTTCTATCACCTGTTAACAGAACTTTTCCAAATACCAATGATCAAAGATTACAAAATCATAAAAACTTAAGTTTATTTGGCTGTGCTTGCTTTCCACCATTAGATAGCATGTCAATATCGGGTGTGAAGGGTGATGGATGGACTTGAATGTACTGTAGGATGCAATTGTTAAACTATTAAAGCTTATTCTCCATTTTGTTTATATCAGTATGTGTTTTTAGATTGCTTTTATACATATATGTACCCCCAAATGTAGACCAATAATAAACGCTATTACATTTGGAGTAGTTACACAGTTAGTTTGGGGGTTATTAACAAGCAGTGTATTATCAAACACAGTTTATGTAGTTAACAAATATCCATACGTGGACGCTTGAGCTCCACATGTTAAACTCACGTCAATGAACGCGAATCAGTCATTGAGGACTTTTATTTTGAAAATTGAAGACAGGAAGTGAAATGACTGTTGAAGCGAGATACCCATTGATTCCAATGGTCGGATTTGCCGGGGTGCGGAACGGATGGGGACTGTAGGCTTCGTGATTACGGTAAATCTTGACATTTTATGTCTGGAAACACGCGCTGCTACGATAGCGCATTTATGACGTCCACATTTTTATATATATTCACGTTTATGATCGTAATACTGCCTCTTATGGAAAAATCAAGCAGTTGTGCTTCTACGATCGACTGCAGTCGTGGCTGTTTTAATTCCTGAAAACTTACTCTTTATCAAATCAGAGAGCGATCATATAGATCTACGGTGGAAATTAAACTACATGATTTAAACATAAAGCGACATGATTTAAACACACAAAATATGGTTATTAAGCCGACGAGCCCATCCGGTAATATAGCTGTTAGCCCCGTTATCCTATTGCCCTGGCAACCATTTAATCAGCATCGTTCACAAACAGCCTGGCTGCATGAAATGCTTGTCTGTGCTATGCAGCGATTGTACCTTTAAAATAAATCAGATTTAAACATGCAAATAGGTTTGAATTAGTTGTCATTGTCGGGAGTGGCATTGCTGCCGGATCTGCAGGAAAAAACATACACTGAGCGGATTTATTTTGTAATAGATTAATGTAAGCAGATAACGGATTGGATATTACTACAGTAGATACCATGTTACTAATTATTACTAATTATGAACTAATACTAAGTTAACAAATGCTATACAGTGCGAAATCCTGTATTGATTAAACACGATGTATCTGGTGTGAGCGCTGTATGTCTGTAGTAATGTTCTGCAGCAAATGTTCTTTTAATACTGTGGTGCATATTACAAATTAACACACTTTGCCCTATATTATGAGCTGCATTTATCCTGTCACTTGCATTCAGTTGAACACACCTCTGCTATTGTTGGAAGAACGTGAAAGTTGCTGAAGATGAGTTCACAGCAGTATCCACGTCCAGGACTCCCAGCTGGGCTGGGACAAGGACAGACACTTGGCAATAACACTACAGGACTTCCAGGAAGTCAGAAGAACACAGGTAGGAGTCAGGATATAATAATAATATTTTATTAAGGTGTATTAATAATGGGTGTATTAATAATTATGAAAGTATATTAATTATTAATACATTTTTAAAATCATTATTAGATGTATTTAGGGTGTGTTTATACTTGGAAGGTTTGGTTTGATTTTAACAGATTCTGTCCTGTTAGTGCGGTTCATTTGAATAAGTGTAAACGCTGCTTTTGGAACTTTATCAAGCATACCAAGACCCCTAAAAAAACTGTCTCAGTCCACTTTTAAACAAACTTTGGTGAGGTTCAGCTGAAATATGGACGCAACATGGACCACAAACAGAATGTGATGTCATAAAATGTGACTCTAAAAATCACATTATTTGACAAGATTAAAAAAAAGGGTTACCAATTTGTTGGTACAATTGTCACACAGTGCTATTTGTTTAAGCAGGACGTGAAGACTCTAATCATGCTCCTCGTGAGCTGGTCACCAGTGGATCTACAGCTTTCAGAGATGACAAGCAGGAGACAGTGATGGTGCGGCCCTACCCCCAAGCCCAGACTCAGCCCCCGCCTCATGGAGCAGCTCCTACTCTGCCCCCTCCTCTCCCTCAACACCTGCCTGTTCAGCCAGGCACACCTGTCTCTGTGTCAGCAGCCCCATCCCACCTCCCTCAGGGTCTCTCCTTAGCCTTCACAGAGGGACCTCTAAAGGTACAGGCCTTTGATACTTAATCTTCAGCTAGCAATGTGCAAAACTACATATTTTTAAAGTGGAATAGTTGGTAAGTTGCCTGAGAAACTAGTAGACTGTTCAACTTATGAAAGTCCTGAACCCAATCAGATGTGTTTGTTTTAGGGGATGTCAACACAAGACATTTTTAATGTTCATAAACAGTTTGATGGAGCACAGTAGAATCAAAGTGAATGTAAAAATGTGGGCCATTTTTGACACATAGCCATAAAAAAACAGCATGAGACTCAACGCAGTGACCAAAGATGTTTGCCTGTAGTTAAGATTTAAAAAAATGCAACTTCAGAGCATTAAATCTACTTCTGCAATTAAATTAATCATCGCTAAAATATCAAAAAGCAACAAAAAAACAAATGACCTCATTAATCAAACAGTTGCTGGACAATTTCTCAATTAGGTGACTATTATGACTCATCTCTCATAAGTTAAGAAAGCTAAGGCTTTTCTCCCTAAAAGTAAGCAAATGAGCTTTCGTCTCTATTCTGTTTAATGCAGTCTGCCCTGAAGACGCCCATGTCAAGCCGTGTAATAGCTCCTGCACCTGTGTCAACACCAGGTCACCTCACTCTTCCCTCTAAGGTGCCCGCTCATATCACTGCCACTATGGAGACTACACAGGCCTCTGGCATACCTGTGGCAACCATTAGTGGTCAGCAGGTCGGTAATACTTTAATAATTGACTGCATCATTTGGCTGCTCAGTAAATCCTGTAACATGCTTGTGGTTGTTACATGCGTTGTAACATGCGTTGTTTTAGTAAGGTTGTGGAACAGATCCACTTTCTCAGATGTGATTGTTGTTAAAATGGCCATCTTTTGGCGCATTAACTGCGCTAACTGCCTGCCATCCATGTAGTGCACGATTTATGCTGTACGCTTTCAGATTATGAGGGTCCACTGTATCACCCACAACCTTGAGCATGCGCAGACAGCGCTTGCATAAGAACAACGCAATTAGTGAACGCAATTCATTTTTAAGAATTTCCGCCCTGTGACTTGTTTTGGTTTAAAGTTGTGTTTTGTGTCCCTAATAAGGGTCACCCTGGTAACCTGCATCACCTAATGACCAACGTGCAGATCATCCGCAGTGGAGCTCCTGCCCTGCAGATTGGTTCCTCTGCTGCTCCTCAGCATCCTTTCACCTCCCATTTACCCAGAGGTGAGTCTGTCTGGTGTCTGGTGTTGTGTTCTTGTGTCAGCATGCTGACTGCATTTGTCCTGTTGTCACAGGAGCTGCTGCAGCAGCCGTGATGTCAAGCTCCAAAGGAACTACAGTGCTGAGGCCAGCAGTAGGTCCAAATTCTGCTGCAGGGCAACCTACAGTCCAGCACATTATCCACCAACCTATTCAGGTACTGCTTATCACTTTATACATATAATACTCAGTTATATTAACAGATTAGTTGGCCCAGACTAACTTATTGTAGTTAGTCTGCAATTATTCTACTTATCGTAGTTAAGAGTGTGATCAAGAATTATCTATCATCTGAAAACACAACACAGTTTAAATATCATATATATATCTGAGAGATCTGTGTGTTTTACAGTCTCGACCAATAGTGACTACCTCTACAGCAGTGCTGCCTACAGTAGTGGCTCCAGTGACTGCTACCAGACCTCAGTCTCCAGTTATCACTACAGTGGCTGCCCACTCTGGGGACGTGGTTCATGGGTAAGACTCATCCATTTTAGATGAAGTGCCTTCACTGATTTTGTTGAAATAAGTTTTGGATAAAATTATGATTTTATCTTTCTGGAATCTAGACGCTCAGCATTGGCAATCCACCCACCTCCAGCAACCCTGAGTATCCAGCGACCTCCACCCTCACGGGACACCCCCACACGCATCACTCTGCCCTCACACCCCCCCATTGCTGCTCAGAAAGCCCTGCCTCACTCTGTTGCACAGGTTGAAAACCTTTTGACTGATCATTTTGGATGTATTTGTTGCATATGAGCAAATGTAACACATTTACTTCTTTGACTTTGTTGTAGAAGCCCATTTTTAGCACTGTGACGCCCGTTGCAGCTGCGACAGTGGCTCCCATTCAGGCCACCAACACTGCGCCATCACCCACTTCCTCAGGTAATACTGTAGGAGACCTGTTGGGTTATTTGCAGAATTGCAAATCACAATATTGTTGCCATGACACCATGTGTATCGCATCATCACTACCAATA
>JAZGTK010003612.1:0-26863 GCA_036877625.1 Ambastaia sidthimunki
CTGCAGTGAGTGTTTCTGGTGCTCTGTGGACTGCAGTGAGTGTTTCTGGTGCTCTGTGGACTGCAGTGAGTGTTTCTGGTGCTCTGTGGACTGCAGTGAGTGTGTTTCTGGTGTTCTGTGGACTGCAGTGAGTGTTTCTGGTGTTCTGTGGACTGCAGTGAGTGTTTCTGGTGTTCTGTGGACTGCAGTGAGTGTGTTTCTGGTCTCGTGGACTGCAGTGAGTGTTTCTGGTGTTCTGTGGACTGCAGTGAGTGTTTCTGGTGTTCTGTGGACTGCAGTGAGTGTTTCTGGTGTTCTGTGGACTGCAGTGAGTGTGTTTCTGGTCTCGTGGACTGCAGTGAGTGTGTCTCTGGTCTCGTGGACTGCAGTGAGTGTTTCCGGTGAAAGCATTTGCTGAGCTACATAAAGATGAAACAGTTTGGCAGTATTGTTCTGGTCCAGAGTGTCAGTGATAAAGGTCCTGGGCTAATTAGTCAACCATTTATAGTATATGTATAGTTAGATTACCGCTCTCAGTAAGTTAGTCATGTATAGGTTATGTATAGGTTTAAAAATTATGAATAGGTTTTAAAAATTGTTCTTATGTCTAGTGGTGTATGTTTATATTTTTGTTTACTTATGTAGCACTGTGGTCCTGCGAGACACGACATTTGTTCCACTGTATGTCCACACATGTAGCGGACTGACAATAAAGCTCAACTTGACTAATTTGACAGAACTTTCTTTTGGGGACATTTGGTGATGTCTACAAAGTAACAGAGGTAAACATTATTCATTATGAAAAAATATATTTGAGGTACTTTGAGGTTTTGTCTATAGTCATTTCATGTGGACTAAACCAGAAGTCCCAGACTCAAATTATTTTAAAAAATATTTTTAGTGATGAAAGCCAAAATATGAAATGCCATTAATGCACAGTTACTGAGTAATCCACTCATTTTGTAGAGGACAGTCAAAATGAAAATTTTCAACTAAATTTAAGCCATATTTGAAGGGGTGAAAAATGACTTGAAAGATGGAAAGAAAGAGAAAGATGGCAACATCGTTATTTTATTTTTACAAAGAGATTGATATATCTAATAAAGATCTATTAGTGAAATCTGTTGACATAAACACTCCTTGTTACATTATATGTCAAAAAAATTACTTTTTGTGTTCTTATTATGAAGTTTACATGCCTGTAAACAAAGAAGTATTAGAGATATTTTAATGTCCTTTAAGGTTCTCATTCTTAAGCAACTTTTTGACTAAACTTTCACCATTGGTCAAAACTCACAAGGTTACTGGCACTAAAGAGTTTTTAAGTAGCACAGAAATCTTTTCATTTATCTACTGTAGAAGATCTTTAGATGAGATTGGTATCACAGAAGTGTGTGTGTGAGTGAGAGAGAAAGAGAGCGCAAACCTGGCTGCAAGATACATCAAGCCCTGTCATGACAGAAGGACACAAAACACAAAAACTGACACTGAGAGAGAGAGAGAGAGAGAGAGAGAGAGAAAGAACAAGCTGTGATTTAAGTCAACAAAGGTGTCCTATGACACATGTCTCTCTCTCTCTCTCTCTCTCTCTGCCTGTCTGTTGTCACTCCTTCACGTGTGGTTACTGATCTCCTTTCAATCTTTTAAGCTGCTCTCACACACACACACACACACACACACATCAGTGTCTCTCTCTGTCGTGTGTTTGTCAATCAATTATTGATTGTGTCCTCATCTGTCAGCTCTTGAAGGCCACTTCAGGGTCACTGATAAGCGCCACAGACAGACTCTTGTTCTTCTGTCTGCTCACTTGCCTCAGTTAGAATATTTTCTCTTTGTTTGTCTTTCCTCTGTTGGGTTTGAGGGACAGTGAGACAGTTTTCAGTATACTGGAATATGTTAATGCACGGCATGTTGTCACACCTTTAATCACACACGGACACAAACATGTTGTCACACACGGACACAAACAGAAATGCAACATAACGCTGTTTTTAAAACCATGACCATTTTTTGACTATTAAACACATTTTCCTCAAAATCCTTGGCCAAATCACAGACTTAAATAATGAAATGAATCATGAAATGAGTCATGCTTTTCTTTCAATCTAATGTCAGTTACATGCTTGTGTGAGGGTTTAGGGGAAGGTTAGGGTTGGAGATAGAAAACATCATTAGCCTATAAAATTAAAGAAAGTCTATGGAATGACCTCACTAATATAGTCAAATGTGTGAGTATGTGTGAGTGTGTGTAAGAGTGAGTGTGTGTGTGTGTGTGTGTGTGTGTGTGTATGAGTGTGTGTGAGTGCATGTGTATAGTGTGTGTGTGTGTGTGAGACACGTGCATCTGCTCCTGTGGATTCTAATGAGATTCTCTCTTGTTAAACTCTTTAGTGTTGTAATCTGGATCCACACACACACACAGACAAAACTGAGATCTGCACAGAAAGAACCCAGAGAACACCAAAAGCTTGATCTAGATCAAGAGGAATATTCATGTATACATACGTGTCTCGCTGTTTGTGAAGAAAACAGAACAGTTGGGATTTTATTGCCCCCTGGCTGAGCTGCAGTCTCAGATGGATGTTGTTGGATCCACCTGTCTGTCTGTGTGCAGGTAGACAGGTTTATCTTTATCTGTGTTATGAACTGTGTTAGAGTCTCTCTGGAAAAATGTCATTGTGATTCTGCAGTCAAATATTTCTGTAAAATGATTCTTAACTGTAAAAACTGACTGTTGTCGAGACAATTAATTTCCTGCTTAACTGTTCTGTCTGCAGGATCATAGCTGGGTGTATAATGAAGATCTAGGTTCTTGACATGTTAGGGTTAGTTGTTCTAACTAGTTGTTCTCTTTAGTTGCTGTCCAGTGATACAAACAGTAGCTGCTGAACAAGTGTTTTACATCATAGCTGTTACTATATTGTGTATTTTAGCATGTCTACAGTGCTGTATTGATTTAGAACTAGCAGTTTTAGATGGTACAGGATCACTCAGTTATGTGTGTGACTATAGTTTATGTACTAACTGTGTGTGTGTCCTTGTCCTTGCAGATTTGACTCTTTGAATCATCCATCTGTCAGCTGTGTGTGATCTGTAAAACCAGGCCACCGTCTCTTCTAGAATACACATGCACACACCCTAAATCCTCCACATTTACACAGACATGAGCTCACAGGAGATCAACGGTGAAACACACGTTGACACAGAAAGACAATCAAAGATCTGATCTACAGTCTGATCAGAAGATCTCCTGAGTTCACCATGGAGTCTGGGGTAAGAAAGTCTCTGCTGGGCCCCATTAAAACACTGAAATACTGCGTGTTTGGGGAAAAGACACAAGACAACTGGACCAATTACAGGTCCAAACTAGCGTCAAAGGGCAGGACCAGCACACCCAGTGTCAGTCATCTGCAGGACCTGCATCTGCTGCGATCTTATCAGGCCGACCTGGAGAGAGAGAGGTGAGGTCTCAGCAACACTGTCACTGTTGATCATAATGCAAATATGATGGTTACTTCAAATACAATATAAAACAATGTGTTAGTAAAGCTTAGAAATGGTGCTTTTTGTTTTAGAAAGAATGTTCTTTCACTTCCTGTTCAGGAAACTGCGCAAGGCGCTGAATGTTCAGAAGAATGCAGAGAGAGCTGCGATGAGGTCACACTTCAGGAGGAAATACCAGCTGAGCGAGGTCAACAAACACTGTGACAGTCATAACAGTTACTGACAATCACAGACAGTCTGTGACAGTCATAGCAGACACAGACACCCAGTCACAGGGTGTTTCACAGTCATAACAGACACAGACGGTCACAACAGTCTGTGACAGTATTACAGACAAAGCTCTACTGTTTGTAAAACTGAACATTAATAGTTTTTTTATTATTATTATTTGTTTTTACTGATTGTTAATAGATTTTCATTGTCCCATCACATAGGGAAAATTGTTTATCTATCTGTCTGTTCTTTCCTTCAGAATTCCAAGGACACAGACCACCTGCAGGCTGTCGGGGGGAAAGTGGTTCTTCCCCAACAACTGGCCAAGATGGTTTGTCCTGAAGACCCGGCTAAAGAAGACAGCTTCACTCTGCTCAGCGCTTTCCAAGGCCTCAGTTTCAATGGGGGAACTTTCACAGGCAACAAACAAACCAAAACTCCCACAACAGCAAACACAGAGCCGTGCAAAGTCATGTAACTTTTAGAATACTTTAGGTAACACTAGCTTTAGGTTTCTAATAAACACCGTTTGTTGTTCTATGTATGTGCAGAGACACATATGTTTAAATCACACAGTGACACCTGAATAGAAGCCCTCATTCATACCATAATAAATTGAGATATCAGGAAATTAAAATATTATTATTTTGGCTCTGGAGGGTGTAGTGTTAAAACACTATTGACCAATTAGCATTAAGGACTTTAATATAATCTGGTGCTGGATGAAACTTGTATACATACACAGTAAAATGTATTTGTAAAACGTAAATGTAAGTCTGCCTGTCTGTCTCTCTCTATATGTCTGCCTGTTTGTCTCTCTTTATATGCCTGTCTGTCTGTTTCTCTTTTTCTCAAGCTGTAATGACAGTGATAACTATAATCAGAGTTTGTGATATTAAAGTTAGCCAGTGATCATCTGGTGTGTCTTTGAACTTTTTGTGTGTGTCTGTCTGTCTGTGTGCAGCTCACTTGGCCCTGTGATTTCTTGGATAAATTGATGTGTTGTTTTTCTCTTGACGTTTGACCTGTTGTAACATTAATTCATTGGTTATGTGTGACCTGTGGGAGAACGAGGAGAGACAGAAACAGATGGGTGGGGGTGGAAGATGAATATGGGCAACACAGTTGTCCTGTTAAAGAGGCGCAGTCGACCCTGCAGTAGAGTCAGACAGAGGCAGCATGCTAGTGTCACGCTCCGCGTTCGCTCGCTTGCTGTCTGCATGTCCGTTCAGCCAGAGGGATGCAGTAATGCAGAGGAAAGCACACAGCAGTGCTGCAGGACTGCAACACTTTCAGGACATTCCTCACACGGGCAACAATGGCTGGATCAACCTGGTACGCTTCTGGAGAGAGGGAAGATTCAGTCTACTGCACAAACACATGGAGAACACCTTCACACAGCTCGGACCCATCTACAGGTTCACACACCCTCCACCACTGCACTTCATCACATTTACATCTATTCATTTGACAGACGCTTTTATCCAAAGCGACTTACAGTAAATTTAAGGTATACATTTTTTTATCAGTACTTGTGTTCCCTGGGATCGAACCCACAACCTTTGCGCTGCTAACGCAATGCTCTACCAGTTGAGCTTCAGAACACAGGAAGCTACAGGAAGATATATTATCTTCCAAATACTTTGAATGAGAAATTTGGTCAAAATATTAACCTGAATTTGGAAATGTCTCAGTATTTGGTGTGTCCCCCTTCATACCTGTATGCATATTTCTTCTTTAATAGTTATAATGTCTATAATATAGTGTGCATAATTCATGCACACACAGTGGGTAAAGACATCTCAGACTGAAGTGAAAATTTTGTGCTTTGCCAATTTATTAAAAAAAGTTGTCAATACAAATAATATAATCAGCATAACATTTTGATTGGTCAAAGGATTTAGTTTATTTCAGATTGTTTTAATATGTCTTCATTGACTGACATCAAACCTAAAGATAATGATGTTCTCCGGGATCATCTCAGAATGTCTGAGGAACATCTACATCAAAGATCATGATAGGACTATGATTGTTGAATGTTTATTAAAGTGTTTATCTTGTGGGGAGCATCCTAAAGCTGTTCTCTGGTTTTCTTTTTTATTATCTGTATTCAGTCACACAAAGATGAAGAGAGTTTAACCTAAATCGTGTTTCTCAGTAGAATCTGATGTCTTACAATCTCTGTCTTACTGTAGTTTAACACTTGCAACCCCAGGCTCATGGGTTTTATTCCATATGAAGGCATGCATTAAATCATGACTTGATGAAATGTAAACTCCAAAATGCACTTCCTCGTTTCCTCATTAGTGTCTCTCTCTCAGGGAATATCTGGGCTCTCAGAGCAGCGTAAACATCATGTTGCCGGTGGATATCGGGGAGCTGTTCCGTTCAGAGGGTTTGCACCCGCGCCGCATGACCCTGCAGCCCTGGGCCACACACAGAGAGACACGCAGACACAGCAAGGGTGTCTTCCTCAAGTCAGTGTGACACCAGTGCACACAAAAACACACCTGACTGTACACAAAAACTCAGTAAGCAGTAACTGTGTTTGCTAGGGGATGTAACAGGCATAGTTACATCTGAGTGTAAAACAATAACTATTCCACTCTCAGATGTTTAACTTGTAAAGCGCTTGTGCGTTTTACTCAACAATGACAGATGTGTGTTTGTGCGTGTGTGTACAGGAACGGATCAGAATGGCGTGCCGACAGGCTGCTGTTAAACAGGCAGGTGATGGTCAGCTCAGCTGTGCAGCGTTTTCTGCCTCTGTTGGATGAGGTTGCTCAGGATTTCTGTCATTCTCTGCGCCAGCGTGTGCAGATGGAAGGCTTTGGGGAGATGGGCAAGCGCAGTATGACCCTTGACCCTAGCCCTGACCTCTTTCGCTTCGCTCTTGAAGGTCAGAGGTCATGCTGATATGAATCTGAATATGATTATCTGAATTTATCATTTAAATTTATTATTTATTATTTTTCCATGGGTTCAAAACAGAAATATGTTTTATAGAATTTTATGAAAACATTGACATAAAAATGACTGATTTCAGATTCTGCTTTATTTGTGTGACTTTAAGCATGTAAACCTCATGTCAGATGTTGTCTTGCTTACACTGACAATGTTCTTCAGACATTCTGAGATGATGCTGGAGAACATCATGATCTTCAGTTTTCTTCATGTCAGTCGATGAAGGAGAATTATTAAAACAATCTGAAATAAACTAGATTCTCTGACCAATTAAAATGTTATGCTGATCATATGATTTGTATGACAAATTTTTTTTGTTACGTTTAATAAATTGTGTATAATTAAAGTATACAGTTAATAAAAAATCTATATTACTAAAGTCTATACATATTCTTATATTCCTGTACACACATGCATAGCTCATGTATAGACACATTCAGCATACTGTACACACACTGTTCAGACACTGTGCACACGCACTCGTCTCTGCAGCGAGCTGTCATGTGCTGTACGGCGAGCGGATCGGACTCTTCTCCTCCACGCCATCAGAGGAGTCCGAGCGCTTCATCTGGGCTGTGGAGCGGATGCTGGCCACCACCCCTCCGCTTCTCTACCTGCCTCCCCGCCTGCTGAAGCACCTGCACGCCCCCCTGTGGACTCAACACGCCACTGCGTGGGACCTGATATTCAGTCACGGTCTGTGTCGCTCTGGATTAGGCTGACCTGAGATCAGGTATAGGCCGTGAGTAAATGTACCCGTCTGTCTCTCTGCAGCGGACGCGCGCATTCAGAAGGGCTATCGGCGTCTGCAGACGCGCACTGGAGGGCCGGAGGGGACGGTAGGGGGCTCTGAGGAGAGGTTTCCAGGTGTGCTGGGGCAGTTAATGGAGGCGGGGCAGTTATCACTGGAGCTGATCAGAGCTAACATCACTGAACTGATGGCCGGAGGGGTTGACACGGTAGAAATGATATTACATGCCTGTAATCTCACACTGTCAGTTAATGAACCACATACATCTGTAAACGGTGACATCAGTGAGCCCCCGTCTGTCTGTCTGTCTCTCTCAGACCGCTGTCCCACTGCAGTTTGCTCTCTTTGAGTTGGCACGTAACCCAGACGTGCAGGAGAGGGTTCGCACCCAGGTGATGTTGTCGTGGGAGCAGGCAGCAGGAAATGCCCAGAAAGCCCTGCAGGGGGCGCCGCTGCTTAAAGGAACAGTGAAGGAGACGCTGAGGTGAGGACGAAGCAGGACTACAGGATGAAATGAGATGACTATTCCCCAAGAATGAGCAAATAATAATCGATGTTCTTCTGTTGAAATTGTGTAAACGATGACAGAATTGTCATTTGTGATTATTTGTCTGTCTCATCAGACCAAATCAAATTAATCTTGCACAAAAGTTATTTATTAGCATGTCTGAACTGCTGTTCTCAAGACAATGGAAGCGTACAGGCCCCCAAAACACAGCTTATTTACTTACATATACGTTAGTTTTTACATTTAGGCATTTGGCAGATGCTTTTATCTAAAGTGACATTTCATTCAAGCTATATGTTTTACATTGATGGGAATCGAGTACTCCAGATTTTTTAAGCTAATTGTGCTGATGCATTTATTCACAGTGGAACCAATGAAATTAGTGCAGTTTCTTCCCTTAATGATGTTGCACTTTCTGCTTTGTTTAATTGAACAGGACTGAACACAGAGTGTGTTTGTGTTTACAGACTGTATCCTGTGGGCATCACAGTGCAGAGGTATCCTGTTCGAGACATCGTTCTCCAGAACTACCATGTGCCAGCAGGGGTAAGAGATCCACACTTACTGTGAGCTCATGACCTCCTCACATACACAGATACACACACACGTTACAGGTTGCTTACAGGTTTCTATGCGTTGTGGGGACTTTCCAAAGACATAATGATTTTTGTACTGTACAAACTGTAAATTCTATCTTCTAACCCTCACAGACAAGCATACACACACAGACACACACAGAGGACAGGTTTGTGTCCGCCTCAAAGCAACTTGGAAAACTGGGGATGGTTAAAGAAATGCTTAAGAAATTTTTAAAATACTTTCACCATCAATGGTAATTTTTCTAGTGTGATTCAATATTTATAAAAGCATCCGCTACATGTGAAGTATCTTGATGTGTGATGTGTCTCTCTCTCCAGACACTGGTGCAGGTCTGTTTGTATCCTCTGGGACGGAGTCACGAGGTCTTTCACAATCCAGAGCAGTTTGACCCGACCCGCTGGGGGAGAGGTGAGAGAGGGTGGGGCGGTGAGGAAGCTACCACAGAGACGGGGTTCCGCTCGCTGGCGTTTGGGTTTGGCTCCAGACAGTGTGTGGGTCGCAGAATTGCAGAAAATGAGATGCAGCTTCTGTTGCTACACGTGAGTCAGAGAGAGAGTGAGTCAGAGAGAGTAAGTTAAGTAAGTTGACTAAGTAAGTTAGTCAGAGTCAGAGACTGAGTCAGAGACTGAGTCAGAGACTGAGTCAGAGACTGAGTCAGAGACTGAGTCAGAGACTGAGTCAGAGACTGAGTCAGTGACTGAGTCAGTGACTGAGTCAGTGACTGAGTCAGTGACTGAGTCAGTGACTGAGTCAGTGACTGAGTCAGTGACTGAGTCAGTGACTGAGTCAGTGACTGAGTCAGTCTATATAAAACAATATTTTGTAATATTGTTCTTATTTTGAGTAAACAACTAATTCTCTACATTTGTTTATGACTTTATACCCACAGCGCACTCTGATTTTGAGTGATTTTGCATGTACGTCCAATGTAAACTCATTCACCCACTATTTCTCATGTTCCAGTGTGAGACGACTGGACATCAAAATTGCTCTCATTGTTGTTTACTTCTTACTCATATAGTGTACTCAAAAGTAATTTGCTTAATAGGGAATGGGGAAGGAGTGAACGATGAACAGATACAGCAAGTGAGTTAATCAGTGTGTGAGTTTGTGAGTGAGTGAATGAATCAGTGTGTAAGTGAAAGATTCTGTGAATAAAAACTGCTGCCACACAAATGTGTGACACACAAATTGTTCTGTGTGTTTTTGTAGGTCTTGAGGAACTTCAGACTGACTGTTTCATCTACAGAGGAACTGAACACCAAATACACACTAATATTGCAGCCAGAATCTCCACCCAGAATCACCTTCAGCACACTGTGAGTGAATGTCCTTGTGGGCGAGGTGATGTATGCTCCACTGAACCCTGGTGATGACATCACAATCAGCTTATCACCTTATAGACTGCAGATCATATGACCCTGCAGTGACAAACAATGTCTCATTGTAAAAGAACAATCTTCATTCAATAAAACTGTTGTTTCTTTATCTGAATTCATTGTTGCATGCATGTTTAAAACCTAAAATTCCCACATAATAACTTTGTCTGATAATTTCCTTATATGGTGGTATGTTGTCTTCTCCGGGTGTGGCATAAGGTAATTGAGACAGAGTGTGTAAGGGTTGCAAATGTATTACCTTACAAATCATCATCATAACGTATTTGGCGTGTAAACAGTGTATGTTAAACTAATTGTTGAGTTTCCACCATCCTTGCGTCTTCTCTAAACTGATCACACTCACCAGCACTCTCACCAGAAAGACTCTAAAACATTTGTTATTTATTCATTTATTTGGCAGTCTGGATTCACCATTTGCATTTGTCTAAGATAGGACAGAGCTGTGATATCTGCTGAATGTTCCTAACACTCGCTTGATCAGCTTCAGCCAATTAACACAAAGATCCTTTATCAAAAGTGATTTCATCACTGTGAGTGAATATTTGTTCACTGTGAAACATTCTGTTTTTTAATCAATTTAATTATGAAATGTTACTTTGCTGGACAGTGTTTTGTTTCTTCACTTTCAGTGGATTCTGTTGTCTATGAGTAAATAAATGTATTCTAAAAAAAGAGTGTGTGTGTTCAGTGGTCAGATGTCTTCAGTTTGAGTCTCGTAGGTGACGCAAGAGATGATCATTGTATCTTCAGATGTCTTGAGCGCTCCAGATTTCTTCAAGACACCTTCAGGTAGGGGATCTCTCTCTCTCTCTCTCTGTCTCTCTCTCTCTCTCTGTGTATTGAAATATGATTTGAAGTTTTGTGACGTCATGGTGTTACTTTTGGTGGCAAAATGATTTTAGTTTGAATTTTGTGTGTGTAATTGTTCCTGTCCACAGTTCAGATATTTGTCTTCATTCTTTTTATTTTTTTTCCCTTAAACTCCTTAGAACATTTTTTGAAAGTATTTGCTCTAGGTATGTTTCAGAAGATGAGTTTGTTTTTAGGCTTGTAATGATTTTTGTCTGTTTTCCTTAATCCCAACAGTGACTGTTTCTGCTCAAAGGTTTATTTGTCCTCTGATTACTGATTTACTACCTGAGTTTATCACTGCAAACACAGGTGTGTGTGTGTGCCTTTGATATGATGTTGTGGTGACAGTGAGTTTGTTGTGTAACTGAGTTTATCTGACAGTACATTTCATTCTCAGAACAGACAGATAACAGGAAATATACACACACACACACACACACACACACACAGACACACTGCATAACTGTTATGCGGTAGATTTACAGCAAAGAGACAAAAGTTCAACACAGGCGTCAGATCAACTGCACTGAGGTCAAATCTGGCATCTTCAAGCTCCATATCTGAATGATTTGAGAGAGATGCAGTTGCAATAACATTAGTCCAAACTGTCATTTGTGGATGATGCCACAGAAAATTCAATGAATTGTGGGCTGGTGTGTAGGACAAATTCTTCTCATTCAAGACAGATTCACTCGTATCTTGCAGACTTATCTGAACAGAATTAGTGCTCACTAGTCAACTACATTTGATTTGTGGTTGAATATTGTGCTATTTGATTGGTCTGAAATTTGAAGATGCCCTAAAAACTCGTTGTTATACTTTGTTTTTCCAGAAGAGAAAATGTACATGTGTAAATATGAAATCTGCAAATTGTAACACTTGTTGTCTTGTAGCAGGATGCAGGCATACACGTAAAGGGCTTATGTGGATATCTTTAGTAAGGACAAAGTCTGAGTGGTTGTTTTTAGAAGCAGTGGTCATATGTAAACACAGACTGACCTTAGAGAAGAAACAGCAGGACATTTGGATAAATCTGATTGTATTAAACGACAGATCGGTGAGGTCTGACTAATAAATACTGGGCTGTGGGGTATAAGGGGAGTCAGAAGTTGGTTGGCAGAGAGCAGGTCTGGAGGTCTGTGAATGTCAAAATGGGGGGTGAGTAACACAGATTGTTTTGTGACTGTCTGCCCTGAAATATTCTTTCTCCCTCTAAAGGCGCTCTAAAATCAATCACTCTTTTGATGTAGGTAGTTTGATTTTGTAGATAAATGGTTTTGTGAACATTTTTTGACACAGTTATGTTATATATACATAGTTATGTGTCTGATCTAGAGATAGAGAGGATGGTGAAGAGCAGTCAGCATGAGACCAACATCAGATCTCCTTCAATACAGAGATAAAGACAGTGTGCAGAACTGTAATCTGAACAAAGAAGCTCAAATATAAGATTATATTTAGAAACCATTATAAAACAAACCTGCATGAATAACGCTAGACTTCAGTTTATATACTGCAGAGCTGGATTCCTGTATTTTTCTGAACGTCCCATTGTGATCGCAATGTGATCTCAGTTTGACCTCTCTGTGTGTTTTTAGTGTGGTCCCAGTGTGTTTTCAATGTGATCTTAGTGTGGTCTCAGTGTGGTCCCAGTGTGTTTTCAATGTGATCTTAGTGTGGTCTCAGTGTGGTCCCAGTGTGTTTTCAATGTGATCTTAGTGTGGTCTCAGTGTGGTCCCAGTGTGTTTTCAATGTGATCTTAGTGTGGTCTCAGTGTGGTCTCAGTGTGTTTTCAATGTAATCTTAGTGTGGTCTCAGTGTGGTCTCAGTGTGTTTTCAATGTGATCTTAGTGTGGTCTCAGTGTGGTCCCAGTGTGTTTTCAATGTGATCTTAGTGTGGTCTCAGTGTGGTCCCAGTGTGTTTTCAATGTGATCTTAGTGTGTTTTCAATTTGATCTAAGTGTGATCTCAGTGTTTTCAGTGTGTTTTTAGTGTGATCTCAGTGTGTTTTCAGTGTGGTCTCAGTGTGTTTTCAGTGTGTTTTCAGTGTGTTTTCAGTGTGGTCTCAGTGTGGTCTCAGTGTGGTCTCAGTGTGTTTTCAGTGTGTTTTCAGTGTGTTCTCAGTGTGGTCTCAGTGTGGTCTCAGTGTGGTCTCAGTGTGTTCTCAGTGTGTTTTCAGTGTGGTCTCAGTGTGGTCTCAGTGTGTTTTCAGTGTGTTTTCAGTGTGGTCTCAGTGTGATCTCAGTGTGTTTTCAGTGTGTTTTCAGTGTGTTTTCAGTGTGTTTTCAGTGTGTTTTCAGTGTGTTTTCAGTGTGGTCTCAGTGTGGTCTCAGTGTGGTCTCAGTGTGGTCCCAGTGTGTTTTCAATGTGATCTTAGTGTGGTCTCAGTGTGGTCCCAGTGTGTTTTCAATGCGATCTTAGTGTGTTTTCAATTTGATCTAAGTGTGATCTCAGTGTTTTCAGTGTGTTTTTAGTGTGATCTCAGTGTGGTCTCAGTGTGTTTTCAGTGTGGTCTCAGTGTGGTCTCAGTGTGGTCTCAGTGTGGTCTCAGTGTGGTCTCAGTGTGTTTTCAGTGTGTTTTCAGTGTGTTTTCAGTGTGTTTTCAGTGTGATCTCAGTGTGATCTCAGTGTGGTCTCAGTGTGATCTCAGTGTGATCTCAGTGTGTTTTCAGTGTGTTTTCAGTGTGTTTTTAGTGTGGTCTCAGTGTGTTTTCAGTGTGGTCTCAGTGTGGTCCCAGTGTGTTTTCAATGTGATCTTAGTGTGGTCTCAGTGTTGTCCCAGTGTGTTTTCAATGTGATCTTAGTGTGTTTTCAATTTGATCTAAGTGTGATCTCAGTGTTTTCAGTGTGTTTTTAGTGTGATCTCAGTGTGTTTTCAGTGTGGTCTCAGTGTGTTTTCAGTGTGGTCTCAGTGTGGTCTCAGTGTGGTCTCAGTGTGGTCTCAGTGTGGTCTCAGTGTGTTCTCAGTGTGTTCTCAGTGTGTTTTCAGTGTGTTTTCAGTGTGTTTTCAGTGTGATCTCAGTGTGATCTCAGTGTGTTTTCAGTGTGGTCTCAGTGTGGTCTCAGTGTGATCTAAGTGTGTTTTCAGTGTGATCTCAGTGTGATCTCAGTGTGATCTCAGTGTGATCTCAGTGTGATCTCAGTGTGTTTTCAGTGTGTTTTTAGTGTGTTTTCAGTGTGATCTCAGTGTGATCTCAGTGTGATCTCAGTGTGATCTCAGTGTGTTCTCAGTGTGGTCTCAGTGTGATCTCAGTGTGGTCTCAGTGTGTTTGTAATGTGATCTAAGTGTGATCTCAGTGTGGACTCAGTGTGTTTTTAATGTGACTCTTTCTTTCTCTCCCTCTCGCTATGTCTGTCTCTTTCTCAGCTCGTATCAGGCGTTACTCTGATGTCATGGCTTTGTCAGACTCCTTCATACAGAAACAGCAGTTGGACGCGTCTATGGCCGACACATTCCTGGAGCACCTGTGTCTGCTGGACATCGATCAAGAGCCGATCACAGCGCGCAACACCAGCATCATTTGCACCATCGGTTAGTCCTCAGTGTCTTGTTTAGAATAGGGGTAGATGTTTAAATGTTTCGGTAAAGTAAAGTAAAGTGACATGTATTTGTCAGTTATGGTTACCCATAACCGAAATGTGACTGTCTGTCTGTTTGTGTCGTGATTTTTTTTAGGCCCCGCCTCCCGATCGGTTACACAGCTGCAAGAGATGATCAGGGCTGGAATGAACATCGCCCGACTGAATTTCTCCCACGGTTCTCATGAGGTGAGTGTCAGTGCAGTGTGAGTGTCTGTCTGAACTTGTGTGTGTGTCTGTCTTTAAGTGTGGTACGTCTTAAGTTTTTCACACATCTTTTATGTAGTATCATGGACAGACGATCTGTAACATCCGTGAAGCTGTGGAAACGTTGACCTCTGACCCCCTGTGTTACAGACCTGTGGCCATTGCCCTGGACACTAAAGGCCCAGAGATTCGCACAGGACTGGTTCATGGGGTACGAACATTAACACAACTAAAGAAGTGCTGTCTGCATGCAAGTGTGTGTGCAAGTGGTCCATGTTAAGGGATCCAAATGTCCCCACAGTAAATATACCAGTAATAATTCCAGTACATTTTGACCTTGTGGGGACATATTTAGGTCCCTATAAGAAAACAAGCTTATAAATAATACACAATGATCTTTTTGAAAATCTAAATTAGCAGAAAGTTTTCTCTGACGGTTAGGTTTAAGGGTAGGATTAGTGTAGGGGGATAGAATATACAGTTTATACAGCATAAAAACCATTGTCTCTAGAATGTCCCCATGAAACATGAAAACCCAAGTGTGTGTGTGTGACAGAGTGCAGCCGCTGAAGTCATAATAGAGCGAGGAGCATCAGTTCGGGTTTTGACGGCAGATTCAGACCGTGATAAAACAGACGGTTCAGTGATTTGGATGGATTACAGCAGTTTGCCCCATGTGCTCAAGAAGGGGAGCAGAATATATATTGATGATGGTTTGATCGCTCTTAAAGTCTTGGAGATAGGTAAACCATACACACACACATGCACACATGTGTGCAATGTTGACATCTCATCACCTCCACTTACACATGTTATAAGGTGAGACATGGGTGAAGACTCGTGTTGAGAATGGTGGAATCCTGGGCAGTCGTAAAGGCGTCAATCTGCCAGGAGCTGAACTGGTGAACCTGCCTGCCATCAGCGAGCGTGACCGATCCGATCTGCTGTTTGGTGTGGAGCAGGACGTGGACATTGTCTTCGCCTCCTTCATCCGCTCGGCCGAGGATGTGCGGGCCGTGAGACAGGCACTGGGACCCAAAGGCAAAAGTATTAAAGTCATTAGCAAAGTGGAGAGCAGGCAAGGAGTTCAGAAGTGAGTCACTTTACACAGCACACGCATGAGCTGTGACCCTGTGGTCTTTGTGAAGCCTGTTGATCTCTGTCCTTGCTCCATGCAGCTTTGATGAGATTTTGAGAGAGAGTGACGGTGTTATGGTCGCCCGCGGTGACCTGGGCATTGAGATTCCTGCAGAGAAAGTCTTTATCGCTCAAAAGATGATGATCGGACGCTGTAACTCAGCAGGAAAACCGGTTATCTGTGCTACACAGGTGAGGTCACAGCAAACAGCTCAGGGCACTTCATCACCCACAATTCTCCTCTGCTCGACTTAAGATTAAGACTCAAATTGGTTTCTTTAATTAATTTTTTTTTTACATGTTTTTGGTTATTAGAACTATTATAAATGTTAAACTATTGTCTAGCATAAAAGCTAGTGTGAATGTAGCGTGTTTAAATGCATCAAATGTCTGGTTCAGTCAACAGGTCAAAGAGTTTGTAAAAACGCTGTTCTTCTCATGGACTGTAGAGTCACAGTATAAACCTGCCAGGGTATGAGTGTATCATGTCCAGTACCGCTGGGGTTCATGTGTTCAGATGTGATTAGCTTATTTCCCAGCTGGTTTCTTGAGCTGCTTGTTTTTGATGTTTAAGATGTTAAGTCAGATCACAGAACAACACACAGAATAAACAGCTGAATGCAACAGTGCAGAAACACACATGCACAAAAACACTCATACACAAACACACACACACAGATACACACACTGAGACACATACACACAGATACAGCACACGTGAGTGCAGCTTGAAGATATAACACAAGATAATAGTGTGTGTGGGTGGCTTTACTTAACCATATATTGGGGACAAATTTGTACCCAGTAGTCAACAAAACCTGACAAATCTGAGCAAAACCTCTATTCAGGACGTGCTAATTTGTAAAAACACTATAAAAATAGATAGTGTAAAAATATAGTAAATTGTAAAAATGCAGAAGTTTTCTGTTAGGGTGACAGTGTGGGATAGGTTAGGGTTAAGTTACAGTGTTTATAACTAACTGTGTAAAAAAACAATAGAAGTCTAGATAGATGTAGATAGATGTAAATGTGTGTGTGTGTCTGACAGATGCTGGAGAGTATGATACACCACCCACGACCCACCCGTGCAGAAAGCAGCGACGTCGCTAATGCTGTGCTAGATGGCGCCGATTGTGTCATGCTGTCTGGAGAAACAGCTAAAGGGCTTTTCCCAGTCGAAGCCGTCGCCATGATGCACTCGGTGTGTGTGTCAGTTTTAACCTGATGTCTTCCTGTTTAATTGTGTCACATTTATTCTAAAGTTACACCACTAACCCTAACCCACTGTCCGTCTGTCCCTCCATCCAACTTCCTGTCCATCTGTCTGCCTGTCCAACTGTCTGTCATCCGTCTGTCTGTCATTTATCTGTCTGTCATCTGTCTGTCTGTCAGATCTGTCGTGAGGCAGAGGCGGCTATCTTTCATCAGCAGTTATTTGAGGAGTTGAGGCGTTTGACCCCTCTGAGCTCAGACCCTACAGAGGTCACAGCCATTGGGGCTGTGGAGTCATCCTTCAAATGCTGTGCTGGAGCCATTATAGTCCTTACCACCTCTGGCAGGTATGCACACACACACACCACCAGATTCAGAAGTGTTGGAATAAACCACATGATGTTTTATATTTAGAGGGTGTTAGGGGGGCTTATTTTGTCAGATGATATAACTTAAACTTTCAAAATGAGAATAAAGTGTAACAGTAATAATGCTTTTGGGATTTGATAACTGTGCTGCTCTAGGTTTGAGTTGAAATGTGTGCCGCTTCTTTCTGACAGATCAGCTCATTTATTATCTCGATATCGCCCACGCTGTCCAATCATCGCCGTCACTCGGAACGCTCAGTTTGCCCGCCAGTCACAGCTCCTCCGTGGAGTTTTTCCTGCCCTTTTCCGAGCTCCTCCCACTGAAGTCTGGGCTGACGATGTGGACAACCGAGTGATGTTTGCTATGGACATCGGTGAATATGAGTGTGTTGTAGTTGTGTGTTTGTTAATATCTGTGCGTATGTGTTCATGTGTCTTTCTCTCTGCAGGTAAAGCGCGGGCCTTCTTTAAACCAGGTGACATGGTTATTGTGGTGACTGGATGGAGTCCTGGATCAGGACACACTAACATCATGAGAGCAGTTACAGTGCCCTGATTGATCAAAGCAGTCTGATGGATTAGTCTACAGATTAGTTTAGCTAGACTCCCACATACAGCTACACTGAGACATTCAAGAAAACTACATCATGGTTCTTCTGTCGCTTTGTGTCACAGCTAAGTTGTGCTTGTGTCTAATTTCAGACTGTCGCATTTCATTGTTTCTATTGCAATAAAACAAAACTCCTTCAAAAGTACGTTTGTGTAAAGCTTCTCTGGGTTGTTTTCTGTTATTTTTATGGCGCTGTGCTTTTATAAAGCTGCTTGGGATTAAGTTTCATTGCAAAAAGCACTACACAAATACATTAAATTGAGTGATAAAGTAGCTTTTGTTGTATTCTGTACATATGATGCTTCTGAGGTGAAGTGTGGTCAGAGGCTGAACTGTATATGATGCCACATCAGAACAGGTGTTTGTTGACGCCCATCATTATAATACAGTAGATGAAGTTGATGTTGGTGGATATAAACACTGTCCACATGTCTTCAGTCTCAACCCTTTAAAATCCTTCAGTATTAAGATCCTTTATTAACAGTTAAAAAAAATCTGTGATAACATATAGCTGTAATAGGTTGTGATGCGTGTGTGTGATTGTATCTGTTTTATAATTGACTCTCTGTTGTGTGTCAATTTAAATGACCCTGATATCAGAACAACAGACAACAGCCATAAACACATTACAAACATCTTTAATGGTCTCTCCCTCTCTGTCTGTCTCTCTTTCCATCTGTCTCTAGATTAAAGACTCAAAGTTCAGTTCTTCAGATCACCAAAGCAGTAGATTTTGCTTTTGTTGGGGCTGATTTACTTATCAGTTAACAATTGCTGAGTGTTTATATGGTCTGATGTGTTTGGTTTATAAAGTTTAGGAACAATCAGATTGAATCGATTTTTTCTGGGATGTTTTGTAGATAGTTCAGCTGAGTGTATTTGGGGAATGTAAAGTCTTAGGTGGTCTGATTATAGTGTTTACCGTTTGGCTCATGATTTGTTGAAGACGTTAGTGAATTATCTAAGAGTTAGTGAAGAATCTGTGTGATTATTTCTGCATGATCACGTGTTCAGATCATTTTAATATTTTTGGAAACAGTTTCATTTTAATCATCTCCAGTTTCCCTCAACTTAGTGTTTGGTCTTCTTGTGGTTCTTTTGTGTACAGTATTATTTTCCTCTGTCTCCTCCCACCTGCGTGTCGTCATGGTGACGCGCAGATGACGCGGGTTCATACCTGTAGAGCGGTCTGGCATGCGAGAGTGATGCTGCTGCTGCCGTGGCAACAGACCTTCAAGTGTTCCGACGCTGATTTATAATGTTTTTAATAGCTCGTTCGTTCTTACCGCCACGCGGGATGCGGAATCTAACGCTCTGAACCTCGAGCTCAACAAGTTGATCCTGATGCGCGAGAGTCCGACGGCGGTGGTTTAAAATGTAATTACGGGATGAAGCGCGTTTAATGCGGATGAAGTTCAGAAAAAAACGCGCTGCTCACACAAGGACGGACGCGCGTGTTTCCGGTGATTCTCGGTTTGTTTTCCCTGTTGCGCGTCTCCGTGTGTCTGATGACGTGCGTCTGATGTGTTTGTCATTGATGAACGACCGGTAACTGTGTCTCCCCTTCACATTAATTCTTATATAAAGGTTTATGACTAGCTGAAAGCGCGAGTCATCACCGTGACAACCAGCGGCTGCAATCATCGGATCACGGACCCAGTGACGGTCTGTCGGTGATGACGGCCGGTGTCGGTACGGAGCGGCTGGGCCTCAAGGACGCGCGTGAGGAGAAATCATGAGAAATGACGGACGGTGCCAGAAGACGGGCGCGTTAAAGCCGAACGGAGCGTCATCGACGCGCCTTTATTCAGCGGCTCAAGGGCGTTTGAACATGATGAGGACAGCGCTGGAGGACTGCGCGGCGGGGCGAGACGTTCTCTGGAGAAAGCGTGAAGGAAAATCCGTCATTTTACCGACACTGAGGCAAAACCACCGTGATCTTGTTATTCACCGTCTTCTATAAAGACTATAATGACACATGTCGCACAGATCTGCGTGAGTCTGACACGAGTGTAACGGGTCATCTGAGAAAGAGTGCGCGGACGGGCGTGCGTGGCTATCGATCTGACGCCTGTCTATCATTGGGATGGATGGAGCTGGAAGCGGCACAACAGGTGCTGCGGGTTCTGCCGCTACAGACTCTCGGCCCGTCCGTAACGGAGACTCCAAAAGGCGCAGTAAGAGCAGCCTGCCGTCCCCCGGTTACCGCCTATCTCAAGCTTCCCTGGAGGGCGATCGGGGTGAGTCGCTGCGTCGGCGACTGTCCATTATGAGCTCGACTCGAGACGGCGGACCCTTCCGCCCGGGCACGGCGGCGGGAACCCCAACCACCCCACTGCCCCTCCCTCTCCCCCTCCCCGCTGCCGGATCGGCCCCACCCACCGTGCAGCGTTCCGTGGGGTTCGCCGCCTCACGCGCAGCTCTGGCGTCCACCTCCTCCACGGGCACCGGCATGGTCGTGGTGGCCGCCGGGCCCGAGACCACCACCACTACTGCGGCTGGGACACCAGAAGCCGGACCGGGTCTGGACGGAGAAGATTACAGCTACTCCAATCAGTCCACCTTCATTCAGAGGCAGTTTGGAGCCATGCTGCAGCCGGGCGTCAACAAGTTCTCCCTCCGCATGTTCGGCAGCCACAAGGCCGTTGCGCTGGAGCAGGAGAGGCTGAAATCGGCCGGTGCATGGATCATCCACCCGTACAGCGACTTCAGGTACAGTGAGTGCACACACATGCGTGCATACATAAGACATGTTTAACTCTCCTGTTAACAACTGCGTCAGGTGAACACAGCTGTATGGCCTAACTTTACTTGATTTTTGTGTCGTGCATGCATGAATATTACTTTTTAAAATATTATTTGAATGATAAGTTTTTTTAAAGTTTGCACGTAACCACAAAAGTTTACAGGTGACAGGTGAGTAGGCGGTCCTCAGTCTTGCACATAAGCGTTTTGAAACCTCAGAATGCAGTTTGTGATTCAGTCACATAATGTTTCTGTATTTGCCAGCGCCGAGCACGTGTCATCTGATCACCCAATACAGATGATAATATCTGATGTTAATGCAGATGTAAACGGGACTCCAACAGCAGATAAATGAAGCTTTAGTGTCAGCACATGAAATAAGATGAAAAAAATGAACTGAAATAGGAATTTCTGGATTGCTAATATGCTAGAGCACGTCTGATGTCATATTGTTCTGCATTTAATTCAGACTAAAAGCTAAACGTTACTTTAGATTATTTTTCATCAGTTAACTTACTGTAATTCTCAGATGAGTCTTTGGTTTGGACTGGTTTGTAATCTACATCAAAGTGTAAAACTCAAGCAAACTCTATAGTGAAAATCTTTCAGTGAAAGCAGACGTTTTGCCAGATTAGGTGAATACATACTATCAAGACAAGCATGATGTAACATGTCAATAATGAGGTCAGCTCACGTGGTTAAGGTGAAAGCTCAGTTAGATTCTACATGTTTTATTCCCTGTCTGGTTCCAGCAGTGTGATGTTATAGCTGCAGTTAGTTACATTGCGCTTCTGTCGACATCTCTGTTTCAAACATTTCTCGGTGCCATATTTGTCACCGGCTAAGCCTGGTTTCTCCCAAGGTTTTTGCTCCATTTATACATCATTGGGGTTTTGGTTCCTTGCCACTGTCGCCCTGTTGGCTTGCTTACTAGGAGACTGCTGACATTTAGCTTGGCTAGGATTTTGTAAATCCTAAATTTTGTTAATGTTGCTTTTAATATAATGATACAGTCTTAAAGACTCTTCTGTTTTACCCTTTTTTTCTCATTCTCTTTTATCATGTAATTTCTTATTTCTTATTACATAATTTTATTATGAAAAGGTGTATCATCTTTCTAAGCGCCATCCCCATCTAAACTGAAACAGCATATCTTGCTTAAAGTGATACTTGTCATCTATCATGTTAATTGATTAAATTGACAACTTTCAACTCACTATTCCAATGTATGTGTGCACTAACTGGATGGGATAAATGCAGAGGAGAAATTCCAAGTATGGGTCACCAGCATGTAAGTTCACTAAATGTCTCAGTCTCAAAAGTACATACTTTAGTAGGCAGTTTTAGTAGGCAGTCTGAATACATTCCCCTCTCATAGAGCACTGATATAATTTCATCAAATGGTTCATATGTGTAGTAGTTATCATCAGTTCAGTCACCTCTATATTCATAAACCCACTACAATCTTAGTATCACTAATTAGTTTTATTAATATACATCTTATAATGAACAATAACATTTGCAATAATACCATGTAGTTTGTGTTATACATGTTTGATACTTTTTCTGTTTTCTGTTTTATTTTCATTGTATGTAAAGCTGCTTTGAAACAGTGTAACATTGTAAAAATATGCTATAGAAATAAAATTGAGTTACATTGAATTTATTAATGTCCATAGCACAAAGTTTAACACTCAGGATTGGGGGGCTATAGTGTCACTTATGTAAACAGTAATATTAAAAACAAATACAAATTGTTATTCACTAAACAAACACTTCCCTGTGAACACACACACACACTGTAGACTCGGTGATTGTTATGTCTGAGAGCAGTGAGACAGTAAGCTAAGGTATAACTGAATATGCATATGAGCTCCATTAGTCTGTCTGCTGTCAGAAATGAATATGGATTAAATATTTATAGTGTTCTGCATTATTCATTCAGTGTGTTTAATCTGAGAACCTTCCAATTATGTTAAAGTGTAGCTATAAATAAAGAAATGAGAAAGCGAGAGACAGACACAGATGTTATTTTAATGTTATTTATTTGACATTGCACATTTTCTCATTGTATGCAGCTGCAACAGACGCAGGAGTGTCTGCTACAGTTCCATCTGCATTTGATCTGGAATGAGGTCCAGTCAGGAGTTTTCATAAGTATTTCACTTTCTCTAAGGATGCTGTCTAAGAAGGCAGCTGCATTTGTAGACAGCAAACAGCGTGGAAGCTCACTTGGTTGTGTTTGTGCTCACACACTCAGCTGGATTGCTGTGTTATCACTCCATGCAGCTTCATATGAAAACACTATTATCTCATAACCACAGACAGAGATAATCAGACTGTTACAGGCTGACAGAATCACTGAGACATGAGGAGAGAGACCTACACCAGCATCACTGTTCGCCTGTCTGTCTCACTGGCTTTGCCTGTCTGTCTGTCCATGTTTTGCTCTCTGCAGGTTTTATTGGGATCTTCTGATGCTTCTGCTGATGGTGGGAAACCTCATCATTCTCCCTGTTGGCATCACATTTTTCAAGGATGAAAACACGCCTCCTTGGATAATTTTCAATGTGGTGTCAGACACTCTGTTCCTAGTGGATCTGGTGCTGAACTTTCGGACAGGTATTGTAAAAGAAGACAGCACGGAGATCCTGCTGGACCCCAAAGCCATCCGTCAGCGCTACCTGAAGAGCTGGTTCCTCGTGGACTTTGTGTCTTCAATCCCAGTAGATTATATCTTTCTGATGGTGGACCTGGAAGCTCGACTGGACTCAGAGGTAGAAAAAATTCTCCACCTCAGTAAAGGTCTTTTGATCAGAGTGAAGTAGGAGGTTGTTTTGGGTACTGTTGGTTCAGCTGTTACTCTCTCTTTCCTGCAGGTGTATCGGACCGCTCGAGCACTGCGGATCGTTCGCTTCACCAAGATTCTGAGCCTGCTGCGACTGCTGCGCCTGTCTCGACTCATACGATACATCCACCAGTGGGAGGAGGTCAGATTGACAGACAGACAGATGATCATTGACTCTTGAAGGAGGTGCGTGTGACGCTTTGGTTTTGTCCTCCTTCACAGATCTTTCACATGACCTATGACCTGGCCAGTGCGATGGTGCGGATTGTTAATCTGATTGGCATGATGCTTCTGCTGTGTCATTGGGATGGATGTTTACAGTTCCTGGTGCCCATGCTGCAGGACTTCCCGCCGGACTGCTGGGTCTCCAAAAACAGCATGGTGGTGAGAAAGTTTGAGCGTAAAGCTGCAG
The DNA here is from genome assembly GCA_036877625.1 of Ambastaia sidthimunki. NCBI lineage: Eukaryota > Metazoa > Chordata > Actinopteri > Cypriniformes > Botiidae > Ambastaia > Ambastaia sidthimunki. The sequence goes on from JAZGTK010003612.1 coordinate 23,893, forward strand.
TGTGTCGTTTCTGTTTCAATTCAATTCACATTTGTTTGTATAGCACTTTTTACAGTACATATTGTTTCAAAGCTGCTTTACAGAAATGCAACATAATATACATTGCCGGAAAAATGTTATTTGTATTGATTTAAGAATTGCAGAAGTTTGCAGATGTTAGATGACAGTTTTTGTCTGTGTCTTGGGGTCGGCGTCCTCTCACATTGTTGGATCATCTGTAGTCATCTTAAGATGCTGGATACATACGAGAGCAGACATAATCTGAAACTCCCCCGGGATTGATATCCCGAGATAAAAACACAAAACATAGAATAATTAGAGTAACTGCTTTTCATAACAAAAGAGCATAAGAAGATAATCATTCGTTTTTTATCTGAGGTAAAATGAAAATACAAGGTGATGATTATAAGAATGCTTGGCTAAATGTATTCATGTCTTTAATTTAGATTTGAACTGTGAGAGCATGTCTGAGCAGTAGAGTGGCTGTTCCAGAGTTTAGGAGCCAAATGTGAAAATGCTTTGCCACCTTTAGTGGACTTTGTGATTCTATACCAGAAGTCCAGAGTTTTGTGAGCGTAAAGAGCGCTGACTTGTAGCGTGAGAGAAGGTCCATTAGGTACATGGGGCTAACCCATTAAAAAGCTTTATAAGTAAGCAGTAGTACTTTGTAAATAATACAGAATTTAACAGGAAATCACTGTAGAGATGACAAAATTGCCGTTAAACCAAAAACATTTAAAAGTTTTGTCAGATATGGTAACCCATACCTGAAATGTGAACTCTGCTTTTAACCCATTACTGGTTGTGAGTGAACTCACACTGCAGGTCATAAGCACATGACACCCTGAGCAGTGGGCAACACTGCTGCATCCGGGGAGCAATCAGGGGTTAGGTTTCTTGCTCAAGGGCACTTCAGTTGTTACCTGCCAGCACTGGAATCGAACCAACAACCTTCTGATTACATGCCTGACTTACTAACCAGTAGGCCACCCATTGCATAACTGCCCCCATTTTACATTTTCCAAACAACCACCTAAATGCCTACATTTAGGCATTTAGCAGACGCTTTTATCCAAAACAAAAGAACAATAGAAACAGTAAATCAACGAAAAAAAGGCAACAGTATAGAAGTGTCATGCCAGTCTCCCTAGCCTAGCGTAATTTACAAGTGTAATTGTTTTTTTGTTTTTTTTTATGGAAGAAAAGAAAGAAGTGTTAGTAGTAGGATAGGATAGTTGGACAGGTGCTGTCAGAAAAGTTGTGTTTTTAGTCTTTTTTTGAAGATGGATAGAGGTTCAGCTGTTCTGACTGAGACTGGAACGTCATTCCACCAGGAGGGAACAGTCCAGGAGAAGGTTTGTGACAGTGATTCTTTTGGCCTCTGTGGTGTGGCACCACTAGACGCTGCTCACTAGCAGAACGCAAGCTTCTGGAAGGCACATAGGTCCGTACCAATGAGTTTAAGTAACTTGGTACAGACCCAGTGGTTGTTTTGAAGGCTACCATCAATGCCTTGAACTTGATTCTCACCCCAAAGTTGCGTGTGTGGGTGTGTATGTATGCATGCATGCATGCATGCGTGTTTGTGTATGCATGTGTGTACAAGTGTTTATGAGTGTGTGCGTATGTGTACAAGTGTTGAATGCATGTGTGTTTGCAATGGTATGAACATTGACATAATTTCACATCAGTTGCTTACAGTTTGTCCTCTTGGAATGTAAAGCATTTTTGTCTGATTTCATTGTGTGTGAGCAGCAGGACATTTTGGCTGGTCCTCACTAACACCCCTTTAAAGGACCATTTGAGGTTTAAGACTTGGTTTGAAATAGGTTAAGTTTAGGTTTGAGGTGGGGGGTAGGCATGACTTGTTTTTACCACAGGCATGACTTGTCATGTCTGTAGACAGCGAGGTGGTAGCATGTGATATGTGAAAGCAGGTGTGTGTGTGTGTGAGATTATTTATGTTTCTGTGATTGCTTCTGCATGCAACTGCTTGTCTTTTCGGAATATTTGGCCAAAATAAAAGAATATATAATTGAAAACAAAATAACTTGGATACACACACACACAGCAGTGATGTTTGATTGAATCACTGACTGACTGCACAGTAGGGTTTCCATCGTTGTTGTTTTGGTGATGGTTTCCGGGCAGCTGATGCCCAGAGTTCCCAAGAGAACGGCAGATTTGATCTGGGACACATTTGTCTTTATCATTTGGATCTTGAGTACATGATAAACAATAAAACACAAGAATCATTCATAAAACACACACAGAACAGTGCATTCATACTGGGATTAATACTGGTGTGCGGTTTTCTCAACAGATAAATACACATTAGCACTAACTGTTTTTTTATTCTTTAAAGAACAGTTTACCTTTTAAAAACCTTGTGTTCTGTCTTTACCGTTCTGAAGTTTAAATACTTCAGCTTTACCTACAGAGCACTATGGGAAACCTTAAAGTAAGTAATCTCAGGTAAACACAAGGTGACAGTGGTGAGGAAAATTTTCCTGACACGTGGAAGATTGATTAGGTAGAACCACATGGGAGATCCATCAGCTCTGGTCATCCACAAGAATAGACAGAGTGAAATAAATAGCAACAGACATAAGGGAATGACTGACGGCAGCACACAGATTCAAATAAAAGTTAGAACATCAAGGGGTTCATCTGGTCAGAACGCAGTCAGTGTAAAATTAACAGAAGCAGCTGTAGTCTGTTACAGCAGACAGCAGCCGCAGACACCTGCAAAACAGCTGCAAACAATAAACAGTGGTTTAGAGACAGCAGCAGGAAAAGGAATCTGCAGGAAAAGGCTGATCTGTGTGATTTCTGCTCTCAATCGTCTGTTTCTCCCCGTCAGAATGGCACGTGGGGGGTGCAGTACTCGTACGCTCTGTTCAAAGCCATGAGTCACATGCTTTGCATCGGCTACGGCGCCCAGGCCCCAGAGGGCATGACGGATGTCTGG